>CM053746.1:43253331-43363602 GCA_028658305.1 Pachyuromys duprasi | reverse complement strand
CCGTGTTGCTTCTCTACTCTGATATGGGGAGGTAGAAAGAGCAGACCAGGCGGCTGGGGCCCAGAGAATCTCAGGGGCGGGAGGTTTCTGACCTCAGCCCCAGAGCTTGCGGGCTCCGAGGGGGGCGCTTGGCCAATGTGGCCACACTGCCCGCTGAGCGCCGCAGTCCTGTTATCCAGGGCTGCTGAAGTAGAAGGCGAGGTCCTGAAAGCTTTAATTCACAGGGCAGTACTGATTGGACGTTTGCGGTGTCCTGCTTCCCAGGGGCCTTGACAAGGAGAGTGAGGAGGGGAGAAAGCTTGTGGTCCCTAAGATGGACCCAGACCTTGCTTCTGTGGCTTCCCACAGGCTGCACAGTGGGCCACAGAGGATCTGGAAAGGATGAAGAAGTGGGATAGCTCAGAGTTGGGGGAATCTGACCACCCACCCCAAGAGAACTCCTGCCTGGATCCTCCAGACAGAGACCCTAACTCCAAGCAACCGACAGCCAAGCCCCACATTTTCACCAGCAAAAGCCGTACCCGGCTCTTTGGGAAGGGTGACGAAGAAGAGGCCTCCCCTGTGGATTGCCCTTATGAAAAAGGCAGGCTGGCCTCCTGCCCTATAGTCACCGTCAGCTCTGTCTTCACTATCCAGAGGCCTGGGGATGGACCTGCCAGGTAAGTCTGGGGGCCCTTCCCTCCCGAAATCAAGTGGTTCTGCCGGTGGCAGTCCCATCAAGGGAGGAGCACCACAATGTGCTCCTGCTCCTGGGTTAAACGTCACCAAGCTGGGGGGCCGGGGGCCTGCAGAGATGGTCTGGCCCACAGCCTGGCTACCTCACTGGACACACAGCTACAGATGCTGGAGTTTATATGCGGATCCGCACTTTCCAGTATGTGTTAGGTACCCAGGCCCTGAATGCTCACCAGGCCCACATACTTAGACTTCACGTTCAAGGTTAGGATCTTATGGACTAAGAAGACAAACAGCTCGGGGGAGGAGCCTACCAGCCTTCCTGTCTCCTCTGAGGAAGGACAGGGAGTCACTCAGAGTGGCTTCTGGGTGGCATGAAGATGTCTTTTCATTTAGCAGGGGCCAAGCCAATTCTGCCTATCTCCTCCAGGCTCCTGTCTCCTGAGCCTCAGAAGGAAGACAGTTGGGCTGGGTAGAAAAAGAGGTGACAGTAGCCAAGACTTTTTCCATGCTGTCTGCAAACAGGTCAGGGCCAGGATGGGGACATATGTATTCCAGGGTCCTCATCAGTTACATTTGTTTCTTAAACTGGCTGGTTTGCCTTGGGGCTTAGTCATAGTCCTTGACAGGCCCCAGAGGCTTTAGGGGAGAGCTGAGATGAGGGATGTTTTATTTCCCAGGCAGTCACCCCAGGACTCCGTCTCCGCCAGTGCTGAGAAGCCCCCCAGGCTCTATGATCGCAGGAGCATCTTTGATGCTGTGGCTCAGAGTAACTGCCAGGAGCTAGAGAGCCTGCTGCCCTTCCTGCAGAAGAGCAAGAAGCGCCTGACTGACAGCGAGTTCAAAGGTCGGCCTGTGTGGTCTGGCTTCCCAGGGAGGGGCCTATTTTTGTCTTGACCTGGTTTTGACCCTCTCTCTGCCCTTCAGACCCAGAGACAGGAAAGACCTGTCTGCTAAAAGCCATGCTCAATCTGCACAATGGACAGAATGACACCATCGCTTTGCTCCTGGACATCGCCCGGCAGACAGACAGCCTGAAGCAGTTCGTCAATGCCAGCTACACAGACAGCTACTACAAGGGTGAGGTGGGGGTAGCCTGGCACAGCTACAATGTGTCTACACCCTGCAGGAGTTGCCCCAATCCCTGTCCCTGTGTTGCCTTTTCCTGGCTCTGTCTGCAGTCTCCTCCTGTGGTGCTGGAATCTCTGTTGCCCTCCTGCTGACTCGGCGGTCCCTGCCCCTTGCTGTCACATCTTCTACCTTCTGTCCTCCTCCTCCCCTCCTCCCGCCCCCTCTCCTTTGCATCTTGGTATTTCCTGTTTTGTTTTGTTCCTGCCTCGTTTGTGGATCCTGTCCTACAGTGAGAGGCTGTCTGGGCGTTTTTGGTGTGCTTCTTCCAGAAGCTGTTGCTACCTGTCCAAGGCCCTTCCCTGGACGTGTCTCTCTGGGTCGCCACAGGGCTGTAATTGCAAAGCCAACAGTGTGCATCCCCCTGTAGGTCAGACAGCACTACACATTGCCATTGAAAGGCGGAACATGGCGCTCGTGACCCTCTTGGTGGAGAATGGAGCAGATGTCCAGGCTGCTGCTAATGGTGACTTCTTCAAGAAAACCAAAGGGAGGCCTGGCTTCTATTTTGGTAGGGAGACCTGGCTTCTACTTTGGTAGGGAGGCCATGTGGCAGGCATGAGGGAGCTGGAGGCCCAGCCAGTCTCATTCCTGGGGCTCTACTGGGGATCCTGTGTTGGCTGCAGGTGAGCTGCCTTTGTCCCTGGCTGCGTGCACCAACCAGCTGGCCATCGTGAAGTTCCTGCTGCAGAACTCGCGGCAGCCAGCAGACATCAGTGCCCGGGATTCGGTGGGCAACACAGTGCTGCACGCCCTGGTGGAGGTGGCGGATAACACAGCTGACAACACCAAGTTTGTGACAAACATGTACAACGAGATCCTGATCCTGGGGGCCAAACTCCACCCCACGCTGAAGCTGGAAGAACTCACCAACAAGAAGGGGCTCACCCCGTTGGCTCTGGCTGCCAGCACCGGGAAGATCGGGGTAGGGTGGGGCTCTGGCCTGGAGCTGCTGCCACCAGGCGGGGAGGGTGGCTGGAGAGAGGACTGCGGGCACAGGATTCTAATTCTGCCAGATAATAGGGGTGTTATTATCTGGGAGCTCCCAGGGGAGCTGTGAGCAGAAAACATGAACGTCAGCACGGCGCTTTCTAATTTCCAACTTTGTCACAGAGGTGTGTGTGTGCAGCCTAGGTTGAGAGAAACAGAGGCTGTTGGTATTAAGCCAGGGTGATCAGGAGTTTTGGAACGACAGGGAGGGTTCTAAGGGGGAAGCTTGGAGTCCACCAGGCCCCAGTCAACCAGGGGCCTGTGATGATGTCAGGTCAGGTTGACGATGTGTTTGGGGAGCTTGAATTGGAGGAGAGCGGCTTTCTCAAGAGCAGGGATCCTGAGAAGCTGTTCCTACCCATTTAAGAGTATCCTATGGCTTTCATTGGATTTCACCCTCCCCCTGTGTGTATGTGTGTGTGCGCGTGTCTCACTGTGTAGCCTAGGCTGGCCTGTAATTTACTGGCTAGTCTCAAAGTTGCAGTGCTGGGATTATAGGCAGGAATCATCATGATTGTTTTATTCTTTAGATTTTGATTACTTCTTTCTGGCTTGACATATTCTAGAAGGGGTCACTATTGTCCGTCACAGAAGGACACTGACCTTGGGGCCCTGGTGCAATGCACCTGCTGTGGTTGCCCCTGAGGTCAGAGGCCAGTTGATCCTGATAGTTGCTGGCACTTGGGCTGAGTGTCTGATGAACCGGGAAACTGAGTGCACTTAGCAGAGGGGCTCAGAGTCCACGGCCTGGGCTGGCCTGATGGCCTCCTACCTGCTCTAGGTCTTGGCCTACATTCTCCAGAGGGAGATCCAGGAGCCCGAGTGCCGGCACCTGTCCAGGAAGTTCACGGAATGGGCTTACGGGCCTGTGCACTCCTCTCTTTACGACCTGTCTTGCATTGACACCTGCGAGAAGAACTCGGTTCTGGAGGTGATCGCCTACAGCAGCAGCGAGACCCCTGTGAGTAGCCAGTAGAACCAGGTGTACCCAGCCCCGCCCTGCCCTTGTTCAAGTCCATCTGGCCTCTCACAGGAAAGACTGCTTCCAGGAGCCCATGTCCTGTTGCCCTGTTCCTCCTCCTCTCCACCGAGTTTTCCTTACCAAATGAAGACAGTTGTTAGCTCATAAAATGAGAACATTTCAGAAGTACATAAAGATAAGGACAGCTCTTTTCTACCGTATAAAAAGCTTCATGGAAGGTTTTTTTTTTTTAAGTTTGTGTAAACATGATCATGCTATACACACTGTAGGACAGTTGTTTCCACTCATTGGTGTGTGTTGTAGTTAGCTTTCTTTGGCACACAGATGTCTGTGTCATTTAAAAGCTGTGGCTCAGCATTCAGGTCCATATATATCTGCAGTTTCTCACATACTACCGACCACTGATGTGAGCCTGAGGATTTTCCAGTGAAAGATACCTGAACTTGGTATCTACAAATCAAAATGTATACTCACCATATTTCTCCTTGGTTTTTGAGACAGGGGCTTGCTATGCAGCCCAGGCTGGCTTTGGACTCCTGACCCTCCTTCCAGAGGGCTGTGAGTCTCCACAGGGGTGAGGAAGAGCATTTACTGGCCTTTGTATTTCTTTGGGGGGTCTCTAGAGGTTTACAGGACTGCCTGCTGTCTTCTGGTTTAGAAACACTCTTGACTTCTTTTTCTATTGCACATCCATTCCCCCTCCCCCTCCTGTCTGTCTTTTGCCTTTTAATTTCACATACTGCACCCGCTACTTACAAAGGTTTTCATTCTGATGAGGCCAAGCTGCTTGGTCTTCATTTCTTTCCTGGCTTCTGGGTTGTGTGCCATGCTCTGAATCCTGTTCATCACAGAGCTACCCAGCAACCCTTCTCATTTGTGTGCCTCCCAATTTGGCTACTTTTCTAGCGCTTGCTTTTGTGTGCTGAGGGCAGCATTTTACCCTATAGTTATGGCTCCGAGTGAGGGCTCAGTGACACTTATTGAGCAGTCTGTCCTACCTTCACTGGGTGAAAGGCCACCTCACCATCCTTTCTTCCTAAAGTGATACTCCAAGCTCCAGAAGTGGACTTGGGAGCAGAAGGCTCTGCTGGAGGCAGGGAGAGGCTGCCATAGTGCCCCACTGGATGAAGCTGTAGTTACAGGACCAGAGTCCCAGGAAGGAGGGGCCTGGTCTCTTTTGCTCTGTCAGTCCCTCCTGGGCTGCCATGTTGAATCTGGCTTCTGAATTCTTAAATGGGTGGTGTGAATAGGGAATGGCCTCACCACAGGTACACTGGAGAGAGGCAGAGATGACCAGATTTATTCCAAATAATAGGTGGTCCCTGCAGCTAACATCTCCTCACAGGTTTTTGATGGAGAGGGGAAATTCTGACTTACACAACAGGGTCTCTTGTGGAGTGCAAGCATGGGCTGCATTTGGACTCTAGCACTGGAGAGAGGCTAGGACAAGCTGCCAGGGTCCCATCTGTTACACGTTAGGCCCTGGGAGCCTTCAAGCCTTTGGATGTGAGACACTTGCCTAAAGCAAACTTCAGATGACAGTATTGGGCACTGTCCCCCGGCAGGTCCTTCACATATCATGCAAAGGCAGTTGCTGCCTGATTCAGGGCTGCAAACATGAGAAATGAAAAACGTAGAAGCAACCCCAACTTCCCAAGAACAGTCTTGCTGTCTGGGAGTGAAGAGAGCCAGTTGCTGGAGATAATGGCATTAGAATGTTGGGAAGCACATAAGCCCTTAAGCAAGCACACGTTAAGGTCGTGGTTCTCAACCTTCCTAATGCTGCAACCCTTTCATAACTCCTTATGCTGGGGTCACCACAACCATAAATTATTTCCATTGCTACTTCATAACTATAATTTTGCTATTGTTATGGATCATTTTCTGATGGTTTAGGTGATACCTGTGAAAGGGTCGCTCGACCCCCAGGTTGAGAACCGATGATTTAGGGCCTGTCCAGTTTCTCACCAGTCATTGTACTCATGGAGACACTGAGGCTAAGAGGGTGGGTCACTCAGGGAACTACAGCAGAGCTGGGACCAAGCCAAGGCCCTGGATGTCCAATGGTTCAGACCTCTGCTGACTCTTGGTTGCTTGGCAGGCTGAGGAGACATTCTTCCTCGTCTCTGTGGGCTGCACAGGTGTGAGGTGTGCCAGAGGCTGGTGCAGCTTTCCAGGTAGTTGTTGGTACAGGCGTGAGCCTTGCCTCTCTCTACTCCTACAGAACCGCCATGACATGCTTTTGGTGGAACCGTTGAACCGACTCCTACAGGACAAGTGGGACAGATTTGTCAAGCGCATCTTCTACTTCAACTTCTTCGTCTACTGCTTGTACATGATCGTCTTCACCACAGCTGCCTACTATCGGCCTGTGGAAGGCTTGGTGCGACCAGGGGCATGAGACCTGTTTGGGAGGTTGGGATGAAGCACTCCTCTAAGATGCTATAGGCTCCAGACCATGAAAAGAAAAGGATACATACATTTTGTGTGTGTGTGTGTGTGAGAGAGAGAGAGAGAGAGAGAGAGAGAGAGAGAGAGAGAGAGAGAGAGAGAGAGAGAGAGAGAGAGAGAACTATGCTAAGAAGCAAGATAAGCGAGTAAGCCAGTGCTTGCCAAAACCAATGGTAATCTCCAGAAAATGCTGGCTAAACATGAGGACTGTCTACATGGGTGTGTGGAGGACAGCTCCCTCGCCACATCCATGGGGAACTCTGACCTTGTCTCGGGCAGAGCATCTGGGCACCATAGGCTATGGGAAAAGTGGGATCCCCAGCGCACCAGGTCTGTAGGAGCAGCTCCGCCCACCCTGTCCCCTGCTCCTGCGCAGTCAGAGCCCTGGGACACTGCCTGGGAGGCTGCGCAGCAGCGACTCGGGGGAGCTGGTCTTGCAGAGGGACCTTCTTGCCGATGTCCCGTGATAACTCACTGTCTCTGTGCTTCTCTCTTTAGAATTATTGTTGTTGTTGTATATGTGTATGATGATTGTGTGTGTGCAAGCTCACACATGCAAGCATGTGTGTCACGGTGCACGTGTAGAGATTGGAATTAGAAAAAACAGCTACTGGGTGTCAGCTCTGGCCTTTCACTGTGGGTTCCGGGGTCCGATATCGGTTCTCGGACTTGTGCGGAACATGCTTCTGCCTGAGGAGTCGGCTTGCCAGGCCTCTGCTTCTCTCCTTTAGTGGAGGCTTGTCTCCTAGGCAGGAGCCACGTCTTAATCCTGAGGCGTGGCACCTGGTGAATGTTTGTTGAACAGATGAATGAGTGAGTGAATGGAGTTGTTGGCTTCTTTGTGCCTCACAGCCCCCCTATAAGCTGAGGAACACTGTTGGAGACTATTTCCGAGTCACTGGAGAGATCCTGTCTGTGTCAGGAGGAGTCTACTTCTTCTTCCGAGGGGTAAGCATCCCTTCACAAGTTGTCAGTTTCTGCTGTCACCGACAAAAGCCAAGAGAGACAAGAGCTGAGTGGGCGAAGCTGAGACTCCTTCCAGTGTTCATGGCTGGACTGCATGGACCACCAGTGTGTTCCTAAGGGCACATGGTGATACTGCAACACAGAGCAGATCTGCACTGCTAAGTCTCAGGGCCGTTCTTGTGGGAGGGTCTTTCCTTTGCCTGGCCAGCACGGTCTGGAGTCCTTCTACCCAGCACCCACCTACCCAGCACTCTTCTAACAGATAGGTACTGTGCTATACCTGGCTTTTATTTCACGAGTGATGATCCTCTTGCTGGTACAGCAAGCGCTTTCCTGACTGTGGCATCTCCTCAGGCCCCAGGATCCTTTCTTTGAACATGGGGCCTCCTTTTATGTCAATTTCTCTGCAAAAACTAGAGCTTATGTAATACCTGGTTTGTGCTAGTTTTTAGTTTCACTTTCTTTGAGTAGAACTCAAGAGGGGTGAGAACTCAGGTCCATGGATCTGAATGCAGAATTTGAAAAAAAAATTTTTTTGACATGAGGTTTCTCTGTGTAATCTAGTCTGCCTTGAATTCTTGATCTTCTCGCCTTAACTTTTCAAACGTTGGGATGACAGGTGTGCACCAATGTACCTGGTTAAGTCATTGTGATCTTAACCTCTAAACTTCTTGGTTTAAGCCACTTCTATTTTTTACAGTGACTCGCTACCTTTGTTACATTTCCATTGCTGTGATGAGACTCCATAAGCAAAGTCTCTTACAGGAAAAAGAGGTTTTTTGCCTTATTGTTTCAGAGGGTCAGAGTCCAGGATGGAGGAATGGAGGTGGCAGGTGTGTTAGGCGGCTGGAGCAGCAGTTAGTTGAGAACCCACATTTTGAACAGCAGACAGAGAGAGAGAGAGAGAGCAAGAGTGAGAGAGAGGGAGAGAGAGGGAGAGGGAGAGGGAGAAAGGGAGGGGAATACTGGGGATGGTGGGAGTTTTGGGGATTTCAAGTCCTATTCCTTGTGACACACCTCCTCCAACAGGACCATACCCCCCACTCCTTCCCAAACAGTTCCACCAACTGGGGATGAAGTATTCGAACATACAAGCCCGTGGGGGGGGGGCGTTCTCATTCAACTACCACACTTGCTTTTATGGAACTTTTACTGGAGTTTGTCTTCATGCAAACATTGTTTTTCCACAGTTGTAACTTATGCTATCTAAGAAAGCAGCAAGTGGACACCTCTTAGCAAACAGAATGAAACTAGGGGCAAGTGTATTTTGGAGGGGATTCCTCAGCCACCAGAGGTTGATCTGGTGAGTTAGTGTGGCTGTGGCTGCATAAAGGGGTTTTTACTATGACGTCGTGCTCATTCACAGCAAGGACGGTGGCGGTGGGAGCACCGATTAGAAGAAGAGTTTCTTGGCCCTCTCATGCATCACAGCAGCTGGCAGAATTTTGGTGATCTCTCTGTCTCTCTGAATTGCCTTCTAGGTACACTTGTGATTGCAGTCTATGTTTCTAAAGCTCCCTATGAGTCACATAACGTCACCCGCTCCACTTTTCACGTTCTCTGCTGGAACCCACTCCAGTGTTCCAGGCACGGCAGGAGCTCCCCCATTCAGCCTATCTAACGCTTCCCAGAAACTTACACTATCTCTTTACTCGCAGATTCAGTACTTCCTGCAGAGGCAGCCATCCCTCAAGAGTTTGTTTGTGGACAGCTACAGTGAGATACTTTTGTAAGTGATGCTTTGTGCTCTGTTTGACATTTGGAGGTGACTGAAGTTAGTTCTCACCCTCTCACCTGTGGTGGAATAGGCACATAGTAGGGCCTCAAGGCACATAGTAGGGCCTCAGTAAATATGTTGAAGCAAAGGTGGGAGGAACTCAACCAGTATTCATCAGATGAATATCAGCTGGGTCGGGTGCTGGGGCCTGTGTCACAGGCCACATGATTTACAGTTGGAGTTAGGTGTTCCTTTCTTTCCTTTGTCCCCATTGTGTGCATCTCTCTGCTATTCACTGGGTCAACGCTGGGACATGGAGGCTCTCTCTTTCAAGAATTTCTAGTACCTTAAGGCTTTTTTTTTCCGAGCTATCTTGGACCAGATAACTCACAGTTGGTGGGAAAGGAGTTATCCTGTGCACTGAGTGTTTAGCGGCACCCCTGGCCTCTCCCTGGTAGCTTTCCCCCAGCTTTTAGTCTTGACTACCAAAAATGCCTGCAGATAGACACAGACAAAGGTGAGAGTGGCCAGCGGAGGGGTGGCGTGTGCTCGTGGCTGGGAGCCCCTGCTGTTAGCCCCTGCACAGACAGGGGTGTTGCAGAGCCTCTGCTCGGAAGAAACTGGAAGCTCACCTCACACCATGGCTCTCCTGGGATCCTGACTTGAACTCTCTTCTGATGTCCACCTTTCTCCCAATTCCGGGGCTTCTCTTTTCATTTCTGGTGTGATTAAGGAGTTGATTTCTAGTGTTACTGTGACTAGTTTGTTCCTAGGATTCATAAACCTCACGTTCCCACGTAATCTTCAGGTACTTTTGTTGTAGACTGAAAGGGCTAGCTCAAGCTGTAGGGTCCGTAGCAACTGGTTATCACAATACTGATTTGCCTAAAAGAAGAAATGTTCCCCTACATAGCATTATGCCAGTAGACTCGAGAATCCATTTCTAGAAGGGAGAGCCATGTTATAGTTATGTTAACACAAACATGCACGCACATGCACATACAAATGCACACACACATATATAGTGCTTTTATTTTATCAAAACTACTGTAATATATAGTGCATTAATTTTAGCAAAACTACTCATACATGTTAATATAAATCACAAAAGTGCCTACACCTCAAACTAATTTCTTGCCCCAATCCTTTTCCATTCTCTGAAACCTTCTTTTCTTGGGCTCTTCTGACACTCCTTCTGCTGAAGATAAGGATTTATTGTCCTCTTCCCCATCTGCTTTCCCGCATTCATCATTCCAATGTGATTATATAATATTTTTGCTTTAGTAATCAACATTTGCATTCTTATGCCTTTGTAAATATTTCCATAATGTTGTAAGTAAATTGGAAAAATATTCATAAATAAGTGTTGAATAGTGTCATAATAGTCCTATTACCTGTGTCTTTTGAAGCTAATTCCCTTAATTTTCACTTGCTTAGTTTTCATTGTACACAATGTTAATTTTTCCCACGCATCTTAAAGCAAGTGCAGTTTTCCTCAAACTCATAGAACCTGTAAATTAGGACACATGGTCAAATCACTTTTTTCTCCTTGAGGGCTATTTACTTATTTGATCACTTTACAGCCTGATCCCAGCCTCCTCCCTCCTCCTCTTCCCCCAGTCCCACCCCATGTCCCCTTCCTCCCTTCCCTGCTCTTCTCAGAGAATGGGAGGCCTCCAAGGGTACCACCCCACTGTGGCACCTCAAGTCACAGCAGGAGAAGACACACTCCTGCTGTGGGAGAGGCCTCACCCACTGAGGCCAGACCAGGCAGCCTAGCTAGAGGAAGATATCCAAAGGCAGCAATGGAGTCAGAGACAGACCTTACTGAGGGATTTCTTTCTAAAGTTTTCCTCTCTTTTGTTTATTTGAGACAGGTCTCTATGTAGCCCAGGCTGGCCCCAATTCCAACTCACAGCAAACCTCCTGCCTTTGCATCTGGAGTGCTGTGTGGTATGTATACCATACCCTGTTTCCTCTTTCTTATCAGATGGTTTTTCCCAGCTTGACCCCTCATCTCATCCGGACACTCCTCTCTGCGGTCAGCCTTGGGTTTCCCACGGCACCCACCTCTTTCTCACATCTTCCTCTTTCCTGGCCAGTTCTTGTTTTCCCACACAGCCTTCAGTATTTTCAGTGGGGTAGCCCTGCGGGGAAGCTGCTGACCCGTAGAGTGCTCGTGGTTAGTAGGTTGTGGCGTTCAATACATTTCTCACTTATATTTTTGATGTACGATGGATTGTGCAGGATATAACTATCATAAGTCAAGGAACATCTGAACTATATTTACATTGTGCTTCTGAGAATAGATTTTTTTTTGCCTCCCAACCTGTCATGCATTTCCCTCCTTGTGCCCGCTGAGGATGTGTGGGCTAAAAGAAGCCGGGCAGCCCAAATACAGTCCCAATGGGTACATTCCCACTCTTCTCACTCTGCAGCCCAAGGCCCTTTGTTTCTGGCTTCCTTTAACCTAAACAACTTTTGCCTCTGCCCTTAGCTTTGTACAGTCATTGTTCATGCTGGTGTCTGTGGTACTGTACTTCAGCCAACGCAAGGAGTATGTGGCTTCCATGGTATTCTCTCTGGCCATGGGCTGGACCAACATGCTCTACTATACCCGAGGATTCCAGCAGATGGGCATCTATGCTGTCATGATTGAGAAGGTGGGTTCCCAAGCACGTTTCCATAGATGTGAGGTACTGTCCCATGCACTCTGTTCAGCCTCTGTGTCCTTCAGGGAGCCATTGATTTAGCTCTTAGCTTATTTATTCCCCAAGAATCAAGCAACCTGGCACTGACTTCAAACTTGTTGCCTTTGCATCCTGAAACGCCATCTCCCAACCCGAGCAAAAGATGTGGGAGAGGTGTGAGTGAATCCTTCAGGATACCTGAGCTGAAAACCGTGGAACCCGGCCTCTGCAGGTTCCTGTCAGATATTCTCAGGCGGCTCTAGGCTGCTGCAGCCCTGCTCACTCCTGCATTCCTCCCAGGCTGCTTTCATGAGGCTGCTTCTCCCTGCAGATGATCCTCCGAGACCTGTGTCGATTTATGTTCGTCTACCTCGTGTTCTTGTTTGGATTTTCCACAGGTAACAGGCTGAGTCAAGGCTGGTGGGTGGGCAGGTGTGTTACTCATCCGACCCCCAGCGCTCTGCAAGGCCATGGGAGGAGAAACCAGGTGGGGCAGCCAGGTGGGAAGACAGGTGCATGCCAGCAGGTGACAGAGTGGGCAGACAGACACACATCAGCATGAGTCTGGGAAGTGGAAGTGTGATTTATGAGAGATGCCCTCAGTCGTTTTAGAGGTGCTACTTGCTTGCCATATGAGCTATATTTTAACCTAGTTTTCATTCAGGTTATTCCAACACTATTTCAGACTCATGGGAAGTTTTAAGAGTTGTAAGAACTTCTCGCTTCTTTTTACCCAGATTCTCAAAATTTACCATGTAAAAAATCTGTCTCTTTGTCTATCTTTTCCTTTTCTTCCCTACTCCTCTTCTCTTCCCCCTTCCCCCCTCATGCTAGAGATGGAGCTCAGGGTCTAATACATGCCAGGGGAGTGCCCACTTGCCTTCATGCAGTTCCCTAACCCCGCCATTTCATGCACCGTTAGTGTCTGGCATTTGATCATAAGGAAGAGCCTTTCTCCTCTGCGGTTGCATTTTTCAGCAGGAGGATGGGTGGCCTATGGATTCTCATTCTGTGTGGATTCTTGCTGTTATATGAGTCATAATCCTTACTATCATTAGTTATTTTGAAGCTGAGATCCGGCCCTTGGGGCTCTTTAAAGGCGCATCCTTGGCCCCTGGAACTGATCCACATCCTGTTATCAGTACCTGCTTCTGCCCCAGTCCTTGGCTGGCTTCTGCACTTACACAGTTCCCGAGGCATGCGCGTTTCTGCTCCCACTCTGAAGCTCATTTTAAAATTCCTGTCTAGGAGGAATGAACATCTGTGACTAGGAGGAAGGACCTGACAGTTATGGCGTGGCACTTGATGTGATGTTTTGTGTGTCAGCGCAGGGAGGGATGGGCTCAGGGGGTCCTCTCACGTCCACAGTAAGAATGGCACACAGCGGGTAGCAAAGAAGAACATTCTCGGGGGACGCTCTGCCTTGAACTTCTCGACATCTATGGTTCTAGGGTGGACCTTTAAGAGACATGGCGTGGCTGGCAAAGTGAGCCGGGCTTGTGTTGTACAGTTGAACATGTTGTGTACTACACAAAGGCCTCTGTAGCACACCGTCTTCATAGCTTTGCATATTTCTTCAAACGCTATTTCTACTAGATCATGATAACGCTCTTATCACATAAAAGCGGCGTCTTATAGTTTTCTGATGGTCTGGGGATGGGGAGGTGTTACATGACGCAGACGCCTTCTTGCGGCAGGGTGCTGGGGTAGGAGAGGGGGCTGGGTTCTTGGTTTCCATGCACTCCACCCTTTCTCCTGTGGCCTGTAGCTGTGGTGACCCTGATTGAGGACGGGAAGAACAGCTCTGTGCCCACGGAGGCCACGCCGCACAGGTGGCGGGGGCCGGCCTGCAGGTCGCCGGACAACTCCTACAACAGCCTGTACTCCACGTGTCTGGAGCTGTTCAAGTTCACCATCGGCATGGGGGACCTGGAGTTCACCGAGAACTACGACTTCAAGGCCGTCTTCATCATCCTGCTGCTGGCCTACGTGATTCTCACCTACATCCTCCTGCTCAACATGCTCATCGCGCTCATGGGCGAGACGGTCAACAAGATCGCACAGGAGAGCAAGAACATCTGGAAGCTGCAGGTGGGCGCAGCGGCCCGGGCGGAGGGAGTGCGGTGGCCGGGAGGCGGTTGATGCTCTTTCCCGCTTGTTGGAAGTGGCGTGCTTGAGCCCCTGTGGGACAGATGAAGGGGCAGGAAGCCCTATCGGCACCCCCCTGGTAGACTCCCTTCCCGTGGGCATCCCTGTTGTCTGTCACCCTCAAAAGCAGTCAGCTGAGCCTCGCTGGCACTCGGGGAAGCTTTGATTTGTTGACCTGGGGCTGAGCAGTCCCACAGGGCAGGAGATGTAGGCTTAGCCCCGTGGGTTATCCACTACAGGACCAAGCTCTGAGGTCTAGAGATGCCCTCCATCTGTGTTTCAGGCACACAGCGGGCACGTAGCAGAGTTAAGGTTTAAAGCCCTCAGTCCTGACTACGATCTCACCCCATGTGGGCCCTTTGTGGACTCCATTATTTCATAGGGTTGCCTTCCTGGACCCAGAAGGTGGTCACCAGGCGTAGAAACACTTGACTGGCGTCCTTCATGGAGCGTGAGCCTGCCAGACATTAGAAACAGACTGTGGTAGGAGGCCTGGGGCTGAGGGAGATTCCGGGGAGGCTGATCCAGGCTGGTGGGCTGTTTCCCTTGTCCGTCAGAGAGCCATCACCATCCTGGATACAGAGAAGAGCTTCCTGAAGTGCATGAGGAAGGCCTTCCGCTCTGGCAAGCTGCTGCAGGTGGGCTTCACACCTGATGGCAAAGATGACTACCGGTGGTGTTTCAGGTAGGCCCAAGAAGGAATCAAAACTTAGTGAAAAACCTGGTCTCAGTCCTGAGCACGGGGAACCATCTGGAGCAAGATGAGGTGTAGAGAGCAGGCTTTGGGTTCCCTGGGGCTAGTCATAGGGATAGGTAACTTTCAAGGCCAGCAACAGGTTACAAGAGCCACCTCACCCCAGACCTCAGGAGGTAGGGCTTCCAACATTAAGCATTGAAAAACTTGAGATGTTCCAAAATGACTACCTGGTGAACAGAGCCAAACCCAGGAATCCACTGTTGAAAATTCTTGGACCTTTGTGGTGCGTTGGGTAGGAGTATTCATAAAACAAGCCCCGGCCATCTCTCTGCCTGCTGTGTCTTCATCCTGATATGAAGGCTGTTCAGCTTTAGAGAGCTGGCCTCCCAGACCCTATCCTCTCCCCTGCAGGGTGGACGAGGTGAACTGGACTACCTGGAACACCAACGTGGGCATTATCAATGAGGACCCAGGCAACTGTGAGGGGGTCAAGCGCACCCTGAGCTTCTCCCTGAGGTCAGGCCGAGGTGAGGTGTGATGGGTGTTGCCATGGCAGGGAGGGGCCTGGTGCTGGGAAGGCAGCTTCCCTATGCCATGTTGACCTCCCTCGCATAAGACCTGCCCTGTGTGGCAGCAGCAGATGGCAGCCCATGCTTCATGATGTGCGTGACTGCTTAGTGACACACTTGTGCATGCACTTCTGCCAGAAGCTCTTTGGATTTGTTACACATTTGATTTCAGATTAACCTCTTGTTCATTTCATGTTCAACAAGCTTTTCATTTTAGTCAGCCAACATTTTCATGACCCTCCCATCCCCCCGTATTAAGTTATGCAACCCCATGTGGGGTCACAGCCCACAGTTTGAGAGGCTGGGTGTTAGACCATGCAGCAGTGTTGTTGCAGAATTTTTGGAGGTTTTGTTCATTTTGCCCCTATTTTTTTCTCAGATTTGAGGGCTTTTGATCTTCCTTTCATATTCTTGACTCCCCCCACATTTTAGCCCGCTCCAAATTGCTATTAGTCCCAACCAGAGAACTTCACAGTTCAACTTTTAAGCCCTTTGGTTTTAGGGCTTTTGCTTTTTCTGTGTTGTTTCCATTTCTTTGAGGATCCTGTAGCCGATCTTTCATTAGGAACACATTTTCCTCTGCTGCTTTGAACACGTTAGTGTTATTTTGCACATGTCTGTCTGCTAAGGTATGGACTGGCTCAGAGGCCATGTTCTCAGCTTACCAAGCACAAGGTCAGCAGTCTCCAGCTAATTTCAGCATCTGGGCCACCTTGGCATCCATTTCTCTTATCATATATCTGTATATCTATATCTATATATTTTTTGGGACAGAGGACCATATTTCCTTAGTTTCCCTTTTAGGTCCAGTATTTTCAGCTTGTAGTTTAGATTCTGTGGAGAGTCTGCACTCAGTTAGCCCCCCTCTAGACCACTGAGTCTTTATTCAGTTGGTACTTCAATTATTAAGGCCCTTGAGTGTGAAAGGGCATGAGAGGAAGGATGTTTCCACATGCCGGCTAGGTCCCCCCTCACACTCAAGCTTAAGGATGTCCACCGGCTTCCAGTTGTAGCCAGTCTCTTTTAAGCCTCATGCAATCTCACTGCCAGTAAGCAGGGTCTAGTTCTCGGCCAAGGACTTATGGGTAATCACCTTGTCCCAAGCCGACTAGCCCTCACGTCACAGCCTCTGTCCTTCTACACTCTGTTCTGCTGATTCCAGCATGTTGGCAGTGAGGATGGCCTCTTACGCATTAAAGTTGGCAAGGTTGTTTCTAAGCAGACAGGCACTGTGTTCACAGAGCTCCCCTTGGGGTGTCATGGCCCCTAGGGTTTGTAGTATCTCATGTCTGTCATCGCAGGCCAAAACACATCTGCCGAATACAATTTTGCCCAGCTGCGGTTGTCATGAGTATAAGATCCTCCATTGGGGTTGGATATGGAGATGTATTTCATCAGAGGCTCCCTTGGGGGGCTGGTGAGTTAGCTCACGGGGGGAGTGCTGGTCCAGCGCCCTGGATTCCATCTCTTCTATAGAGAACAATCTGTAGTAGGAGATCAGTTCCCTGTTCTGGAGCTTCGTTAATTGCGCACAGGTCCCCAGCAGTTCTGTGACTTTTCTAGGAATTGTTCCCTAATTAACTAATTAACATTAGTTAATTGGAGAGACTCCCTGGTCACATTATCACCTTTGCTCATTATCTTTTTTCAATTTGTTAGTGTGCTAACACTGTTAGGTATCTACTCAAAGATGGCTTTGTGTGCGATTTGAGTGGCTTACCATGATCCTCCTACTGACTTAGTTAGCCAGCGTTGGTAAAGTCTGACACTGGGTAGTTTATTTTAGGTATATTTAATTATCATTTTGGGGAAAAAAACTCCTGATGACAATCATCACAATAATGCTTAAAGTGTGACTACATTGAAACTCTTTTGAAAAGTACATGTAACCTCTTCCATAGGAATGGGTTCTTTAGCTTAAGGGCATAGGAGAGGATCTGGTATGGTCTAGGTCATCACAGAAGTCACCAAGCTCCAAAGTACATGAGACATCTCCCCTAGGGATGGGTTCTATCTGCTGAGAAACAGTGCTCAGATAAAAGTCTAGGGAGGAGGAGACTGGCAAGGATAAGAGTCTGGGGATTTAGTGAGGCCCGCCCTGTAGTAGCACAGACCACCAGGCTAGTAACAATACCCACGCCCTGGTTAACTTTCCTGGCTTCTTCTTTGTGAGCACAAGGACCTCGTGCCCTCTGCACTGCACACCTCAGCGAACATCCATCCAGTTAGGATAGCCATTTGGAACAGAAGCCGCAGAGTTTTATATTAGACTGTATGCTTTCACTGTTGAGAATATGTACTTATTTCTTAGGGAACATTCCTTTATAATCTTGCTTTCTCGACTTTGTAGTAGTAGAAACTCTAGTGATGACAGTCATGTAATTTAGACAAGAAGGACCTCTCTTCAGCAAGCTGCATTTGGTAAGACGATGTGGGAAAATGCAGGAGATAAAGGCCAGGGAAGGACGTGGTAAGCGGAGCTGGGGGGTGTGCAGGGAGTACCCCTGTATTAGAAGGTGATGAATGCTGCTGGGAACTTGGATGGCTCTGGAGACTCTGGAACTGGTGAGGCCAACAGTCACCAAGCTGGGCGTCTCGACTTTGCAGCCATATAGTCAGATCTTGCTGGGCAGTGATAACCGAGTCTTCTCTAAGAGCTCCCTGGGGCCTTACATCTTGCCAAAGTTCTTATTTGAAACCCTGTGTCACCATGTCTCCCTTGGCTTCTATGTCCTGGTGGGACCGTGACCCTATGTCTTTTTTTTTTTTTTCTTTTTCCTTTTCTTTTTGGTTGCTGTTCCTTGCTTTAGAGCTGCCCAGTATGGCGCTGCACACTCCCATCTGGGCAGGGAGGAAATGGAGTCAGAAGTTGGTATGTGACAGAGTCATAAGGTCACAGGTTTTCAAGGTCCTGGGGCACGCGCGGCGGGGGGGGGGGGGAAACTTGTGATATTACCTGGGTGGATGAGTTCCTTGAACTGTCAAAGGAAGGAGAAATTTCATGGATCCATGAGCTCGAAGACTTTTTTTTTTTTTTTTCCCAGACAGGGTCTTACTATGTAGCCCTGGCTGTCCTGGAACACTATGTAGATCAGGCTGGCCTTGAACTCACAGAGATCCATCTGTCATATTCCCCTGAGTGCTGGGATTAAAAGTGTGTGCCACTAAGCCTGGCTAAGATTTTTAAAATAATATATTTTGAAATAAAAATATAATAACAATATTTTTCTTCCCCCAACTCCTACCCATGTCCCCTCCTTCCAACCCCTCTCCTGACCTCTTCTTTTGTTATATATTATTTATGTTATATAATATATTATATATTATAACATTGTAATTATATATTATATTATATATGTTAGATATAATAATATATTATATAATTATATTATATATAATATATATGCACAAATGTAACCTTCTGAATCTGCTTCTGATTTCAAGGCTAACCCTTTGTATTGGGTAACCAGTTAAAACTGGTTACCTAAAGGGGGCCTAGTCCCTGAAAGAGATTAATTCACTCTCTCAGCAGTTGGTGATTAGTTGCAGGCAGTTCTTTATCTAGCAATGGGACTCTGAGATTTCCCCCTTCCAAATTAGCATGTCTATTGATATCGCCATTGCTTAGGTCTTATTTAGGCAGCTATTTCTCGGAGACTGCCTCATAGCAGACATCTTGGTCCTCTGCCTCTTACACTCTTTGCCTCCCTTTCCAAAGTGGTCCCTGAGCTTTAGGTGCAGGAGTTGTGTGATGTATTCCCTGGGCCTGGGCTCTCCAGGACCAGCTGAGCTCTGCCTTGTATCCAGTTGTGGTTTTTTGTCTGCTGTGAAGAGCAGCATCTGTGGTTGAGGGGTGCCAGGTCCCCTTTCATCTGGTGTGAAGCCTACCAGTAAGTCCAGGTTTGCTTTGTTCTATCCAATGTAGTAATGATGTACTGCTTTTCAGTTTCAGGGAGAAACTGGAAGAACTTTGCCCTGGTTCCCCTTCTGAGGGATGCAAGCACTCGAGATAGGCATTCTACCCAGCCTGAGGAAGTTCATCTGAAACATTTTGCAGGGTCCCTTAAGCCAGAGGATGCTGAGGTCTTCAAGGATTCCATGGTCCCAGGAGAGAAGTGAGGGACACCATGCAGAAGTGAGGGACGTCAGTGCTGGGTCTTTGGATGGCCCATTGCCCCGTGGGGGAAGGGTCTGCTCGGGGAGCATCAGCCCTGGGTTGACATTGGCTGGGTCCACTCTGTGCCTGCCTAGGCATGTTCCTAGGACTTCAGTGGACATGCTGTGGGAAGGTGGGAGGGTGTGGGAAGACAGATCTGTATCCAGCCATGACTGTCCTCAGGCGAATCTTCAAACCTTTGCCTCTCAGCTCTTTACAGACCTTATTAAACAGAGTGGATGGACACATGCTTTAGACCTCACTTTTATTAGATTTTGAATGGCAGGGACTCTGAGCAAATGTAGTCCAGGAAGACAACCTTTAACTACTTGCTTTAATATAAAATGCTGAAACCTTTCTCTATACTCTGTTGACTATCTTACGTGACATGAGAGGTTTTAGAGGAGTTTGTCATTTGTCAAACCTAGAGAACGTGGGGGACACCAGTCCCATTCCTAATTCTAGCAGAATCAGGTTGCTCCAGAAGTGACTTACCATTCCTCACAAAATATTAGCTTCTTTTCTGTTTAAATAAAAATACAGAGCCATACCCGAAGGACACTGGTAGAACTATTCAATGATCTTTCATTTATTGTAATAACACTCCTACCCACTTCCTGCAGTGCTAAATTCACCTACCAATGTTAGTCTTGTAATTCATAAAATAAACTATGTGTCTGCAAATATGCTTTATAATATGTATAAATTTGGTAATAGTAATTGGGCTGGTGTTGCTAGGTGGTTCTCTGTTCAATCTGTGCTTCTGTGTGTGTGTGTGTGTGTGTGTGTGTGTGTGTGTCTGTGTGTGTATGAGTGAATACACGGTAAAACTTTCCTGTCAAAAGCAGCCTGGGGAGGAAAGGGTTTGTTTAATCTTGCAGGTTCCATTCATCATCAGGTGACCAGGGCAGAGACTTAAGGCAGGAGCTGAAGCTGAAACCACAGAGGAGTGTTTATCGGACCTACGTTCAGCAGCTATGTGTGTGGGGAACAGCTGTGTCAGGTCAAGTGAGAAGAGGTAGAAGTAAGTACTTATCAGTCCAGAGCAGACACAAAGATGAAAGAAAATACAGTGTGAGGAGAGAAAGACAGTGCCTCACTATGTAGCCCTGGCTACCCTGGAACTTACTATGTAGACCAGGCTGGCTTCAAACTCACAGCAATCCACCTGTCTCCTGAATGCTGGAATTAAAGGCATGTGTAACCATGCCTGGCAAACACTGAACAAACTGAAAACCAAAACAACCAAAATAGAAAACACCCTCCCACTCTGGGTCCTTCTCCCCCAACTCTTCCACCACACTCCCTGTGCTCCACCCAGTGTTGGCTATGAGTCTCAGCACCTGTGTCCAGCCTTTGCTGGGTGGAGCCTCTCAGAAGCTTGGCAGAGTGTTGTCGTTACTGTCAGGGGTTGGCTGTCTCCCATGGGGTGGGTCTCAGATTAGGCCAGGGATTGGTGGCCTATCTCTGCTCTGTCTTTATCCCCGCACATCTTGTAGGCAGGGTAAATTCTGGGTTGAAGCTTTTGTGGGTGGGTTGGTGTTCCACCTCCCTATACTAGGAGTCCTGTCTAGTTAGAGGGTGACCTCTTCAGTCTCCATGACTCCCACTCCTTGGGTCTCAGAGTCACCCCCATATCTTCTCTGGAGTCTACCCTGTTGTTGGTCTCCAGCTTGTCTCAGAAATGTCCCCTCCCACAGTGTCCTCTCCTCCCCGCTCTCCCCATGGCTGTGCCTCACCTTTGCTTTCCCACTCTTGTTTCCCTCCATACTCCTGTCTCTTCAGCTACTTCTGCTATTTTATTTCCTCTTCTGGGTGACATTCCAGCACCTTCCTTTCGGCCCTCCTTGTTACTTAGCTTCTTTTGGCCTCTGAATTGTGGTACAGTTATCCTGTACTATATGGCTAATATCCACTTATAAGAGAGTACATACCATGTGTGTGTGTGGGTTTAAGCTACCTCACTCAGGATGATCTTTTCCAGTTTCATCAATTTGCCTGAAAATTTCATAATTTCTTTGTTTTTAACAGTGGAGTAGTAGTCCATGAGTAAATGTACCACATTTTCTGTATCCATTCTTTGGTTGAGGGACATCTGGGTTGTTTCCAGTTTCTGGCTATTACGAATAAAGTCGCTATGAACATAGTTGAGCAAATATCCTTGTTGTATGGTTGAGCATCTTTTGGGTATATGCCCAGGAGTGGTATGGCTGGGATTGAGGTAGAGCTATTCCCAATTTTTTGAGAAAGTGCCAGATTGATTTCCAAAGTGGTTGTACAAGTTAGCACTCCCACTAGCGATGGAGAAGGACTCCCCTTTCTCCAGATCTTCTCCAGCATATGCTGTCACTTTTTTGATCTTGGCCATTCTGATGGGCGTGAGATGGAATCTTAGAGTTGTTTTGATTTGTATTGCTCTGATGACTAAGGACTGAGTATTTCTTTCGGTGCTTCTTGGCCATTTGTTATTCCTCTGTTAAAAATTCTGTTTAGCTCTGTATTCCATTTTTAAAAATTGCATTGTTTGGTTTGTTGGTGTTCAATTTCTTAAGTTCATATATTTTTGGCTATTAGCCCTTTATCAGATGTAGGGTTGGTGAAGATGAGCTTCACAGGAAGACCAACAGAGCCAACTAACCTGGGCCCAGGAGGCTCTGTGGAGACTGAAACACCAACCAAGGACCATGCATGGACTGGACCTAGGCCCCCCTATACATATATACCTGATAGATAACTTGGTCTTCTTGTAGGTTCCCGAGTAAGGGCAGTGAGGGCTGTTTCTGACATGGACTCTGTTGCATGTTTTTGATCACTTCCTCCTAGTGGGGCTGCCTTGCCAGGCCACTGTGGAAGAGGATGTGCTCAGTCCTGAAGCAATTTGAAGTGCTGGGGTGGTTTGTGTGTGTGTGTGTGGGGGGGCTTTCCTGAAGGGGAAGGGAGCGAGGAGGGGGAAGAAGGAGGGAGGATAGAATCAGGAGGAGAGGACTACAATTGGGATGTAAAGTGAACAACTAAATAAATAAAGTTAAAAGTTAAAAAAAAGAAAACACCCTCTTGACGGAATGGAAGTCTATTTTATGTATGTATGTATGTATGTATGTATTTATTTATTTTAACTGTTAGAAGGAAGTCTTGTCTTGTGTATTGTTTGTGTGGAGCTCATATCTGGACAGGTTAAATGAGATTCTCATTATCTTATTAACTAGTAAGCTTTTTCACTTATTTATTACAATTTATTCACTTTGTATCCAGCTGTGGCCCCCTTCCTCCCTCTTCTACTCCTATGCCCCTTCCCCAGGCCACTGATAGGAGAGGTCTTCCTCCCCTTCCATCTGACCCTAGCCTGTCAGGTCTCATTAGGACTGGCTGCATTGTCTTCCTCTGTGGCCTGGTAAGGCTGCCCCCTCCCAACACACCCAGAGGGAGATGATCAAAGAACCATCCACTGAGTTCATGTCAGAGACAGCCCCTGTTCCCCTTACTAGGGAGCTCATTTGGAGACTGAGCTGTCATGGGCTACATCTAATCAGGAGTTCTAGGTTATCTTCATGAATGGTCCTTGGTTGGAGTATCAGTCTCAGAAAAGACCCCTGGGCTCAGATTTTTTGGTTCTGTTGCTCTCCTTGTGGAGCTTCTGTCCTCTCCAGGTCTTTCTATCTCCCCCTTCTTCCATGAGATTCCCTGCACTCTGCCCAAAGTTTGGCTATGAATCTCACATCTGCTTTAATACCCCGCTGGGTAGAGTCTTTCAGAGGCCCTCTGTGGAAATGGTAAGTGTTATAGCATCAGTTGTCTTTCTTGTTTCTACTCTAAATTATTGATTTGTTTGGCACAGCATATATGTGGAGGTCAGAGACAACTCATTGTCAGTTCTCTCCTACCTGTGGGTCCTGGGGATCAAATTCAGGTCTTCAGACTTGGAGGCAAGAGACTTCACCTGCTGAGCCACCTTGAAGGCTCAGTGGTCTTTCTTGAGAGTGACTGTTTAGTGTAAGGGCTCACGAGTCACTAGGAGTCAGGCTTTCTACATGTGTGTGTGACAGCTTGCTGGGGTCAGACTCTGAACAGTCAGTGTCTGATAGTTATAGTCTGGGAGTTTCTGCCTCGACAGGAGAAGCTCCGTGTATCAAGGGATCTTTAGCCTCCTAAAACAGCGCCACTAGGTGGAGACCAAGTGTTTAAACTTCGGAGCCCACTGGGGACATCCCACTCTCCTCCATACCCTTCAGCATTCTGCCTACCCCACAGGTAAGGCCCCAGCGGAGGAGCCCAAGGCTGGCTCTCCAAGGTGCCCATGGGTGAGCAAGGAGGAAGAATACAGATTGCCAGGATGGTGGGAGTATTTACAAAAAGGCTTGATGTGCATTATCCTTTAAGCTTCCTAACAGCCCACGAGGAAGCTGTTATTAGCTCTACTTCATAAATGAGAAAATCAAGGCTCCAACAGTAAGTTACACAGCTGGCAAAGACTGTGACCTGGGTTTGACCCCAGGCAGCCTGACTTCAAACCCATCTTTACTGCTGAGTCAGGCCCAGGGCATGCAGGCTGTTTCTGTCTGAAGGGAGCTGGGCTGGCTTCTTGCTACCTGCTGTGGGCCCTGGGCTTCTTGCTTTACTTGTAGCTTGGCTCAGAAAACATGGTCTGATTGTTTAATAGTTACAGATTTCTTTTTCATTTGTTTCTGTGTGTGGAGTGTTTGCATATGAGTTCACATGTATGTGTGTGTGTAGAGGCTGATATTGGGAATCCTCCTAGATTGCTTGCCACCGTATTCATTGAGGCAAGGCCTGAGAATCAAACCTAGTATTGGCCAAAGCAGTTTGCCATGTAGCCAGCTTGCTCAGGGTGTGCTGCATCTTCAGAGCACTGGGATTCCAGGGAGCTGCCACAACAGCAAGGCATCTCCTCTTGAAATTGGCACGGTCAGGGTTTCTGCAAGCCACTCAGTGTCTACTCCTAAGCTCCCAGGCAGTGTGGTATGAGATGTTTCAGAAAACCTCGAACATGTTCTGATGCGTGGGATCCTCCTCCTAACATTCCTGTGGGTTCTGTATCGTCCAGGGAAAGACCTGATGGATAATAGAGAGTTATCTGCAACAGCTTAGACATTAGGCACAGGAGCCACAATCATTGGGACTTAGGCACTGCTGGCTCTGGGTTCTGCTATGAGATTTTATTCTGAGAACTCGGTGGAACTCTTTGTTTGTTGGGGAGCCCTCATCCCCTGGAGCCAGAGGGGTCTTGCTCTGGGTCCCTGAAGATAGGATGGTTCAGGGCTGTACAGTGGCTGCAGAGCACCAAGATGAATATCAAGAATTAACTAAAAGGAAAAAAAAACAACACCTTTTTTTTTCAGAGTATGAAGAAAATGGAACGGATTTATCAGGGGCTAGTCATTTATATTTGGATGACATTGATGATGAGATAGACCAGATACTGGAGAAGTTTATGCTGAGTTTTGTTTGTAATCAGACTATAGGCAAAGTCATTAAAATTAAATTTGAGTATTTAAAAACACTTTAGGTGTGGTGATTTAGCAGAACACAGGAAAGCAAGAAAATGTGTCAGACTTGTGCTAAATTAAGGATGTTATGTTACTAATGTATGCAATTTAAATGTTTGTTAGTACTACCTATCAGAATAAACTTCATTCCCTATAACTTAATGTGTGTATTGTGTGTGTAGTGCATTATATATGGTTAATTTCACTGTTTTGGCTGTAATAAGATTTTGAAATAAATGAAATGTTGAAAGTAGAACAAGTGAAACTTTTGTGCGAACCTGTTTTTTTTTTTTTTAATGTCATGTCTACATCTTTCTTTGCTTTTTAAAATAGAGTATTACATTTACCAAGGCAACTTCAGCTCAGTGATTTCAAGTTCTCTCCTCTCTCTTCTCATTCCTCCCTCCCTTCCCCGTGCTTGCCGGTCCTGAGGATTGAACCTCGGGTCTCATACATTTTAGTGAAGCACTGAACCACTGTGCTATCGCCTAGCCTTAAATTAATAAAATACTTTTGGAGCAGTTTTAGATTCACAGGAAGATTGAGCAGAAGTGCAGCTTTCTCACAAATTGAATTCTCTAACTCCTCCACCAACAGCCTCTCCTGCTGTTGCCGTTATGCCTCAGCACACACAGCATCCCTAATGAGGCAGCTTCTTAGCTCTTGGCCCTGAATGCGGAAGGAACGTATCCTGACCTCTGTTCAGGCCTGAGCGGGGAGAGGGAACTCTGCCTCATTCTCCGCTCCAGCCCCACAGTGGAAAGTAGGGTGTTTTCGGGGGTGTATGCAGGAATCTGCTCTTCTTCCCTGGCCCCCTTCCCACGGACTCCTGTTTGTCCTCTCTGGAGAGATGGAATCCATGGGTTGGTCACCTAGACTGGTGTCTGTGGGTCTTAGAAGGTGCAGAGAGTTGGGTGGGTTTGCTCATGGCCTCCTGTGAGCTCCTGGTGGGTGTTGGGTATCAGGCAGAAGATGGCTTTTGCAGATAGACTGCTTACTAGGCCTTCTGATGTTAGCTAGCAGGATGAGGCACACTTGGGTATCTTGGCAGACACCTAGAGGTTGCCTGATGTTCAGGCCTCTGGAAGGCAGGCCAGGCCAGGAATAGCCAGGATCTTCCTTTTCTCTCTCCCTGCAGCCCCACGCCCCCCCCCCCCCCAGGCTCTGGCCCTATCTCCTCTTCTGTGCATACATACCACGTCAGAAAGGCTTCTCCTGGGGTTGTATGCTCTTTCCATCATGGAAGGAGAGTTCAGGTTGCTGAAGAGAAGTGAGCACGGCACAGCTCATGGCTGCTTCAGGAACTAGGAACCTGGTGGCAGGGGACAGTTGAAGCCCTACAGGTCCTCCACGTGGCAGACAGGACCAGGTAACCACTGCTGGGTTTGCAAGGGCTGGAGAATGAGGTGGAAGGAGGTGGGACTTCCACTTGGGCAGAGATGCAGTTGTGCTGTGTGGACCCCAGACACCAGATAGAAAGGCAAGCTTCACACAAAGGCAGCTTCATCCCATGCGGGTAGCTAGATGCACTGCCTTTAGGGTGTACCCCTGGTCCAGCCCAGCTAGGTAAGTTCCCTGTTAGATACAGTGGAGACAGTGTCGCTGTCTGGCCAGGTGCCAACTCAACTCTGGTGACTAAGGGTTCAGGGTTGACCCTGCAGCCTGGGGTCACTCAGTGGGCTGCATCTCAGTCCCATGCCTGCTCACTTTGCTGAGTTCACACATTACCGTGGGCGTGTCACCACACCTTGAAACAGGCCAGGGACTCAGGCATCTGGTACTCCCCTGCTGAAACTTCCTTTCAATTCCAGTCCAAATGCTCCTCTGATTTGAACCCATCTCACTTCCCCGTTAGATGGCTCCCTCTCGCTTCAGCTGGCCCTTGTCAGCCATGATGGGATTGCCCTGCTGGAGCCTGTCTTCTAAGTTCCCGGACGGTAGGGATAACACTCTCTGAATTCTTCACTAGTATCTTGCTGGGCCCTCCTGTGTAGGAACCTCACAATGGCTGCATTCAATGACACTGAATGTGGGCCAGCCCTTGGCACTACACTGGGTTTCAATGAGGTCATGCCCTGAGAGCAGAGGGGCTTCCCCTAATTCCTGTTGTTACGGAGCATGCCTTTGGATGAGAGATAAAGGACCTTTAAAACTAGTCTCCAGCTGCTTGCTAAGTATGAAAGCAAGGAAAGTTTCAACACAAAGCTGGGAACAGCCCCATGGCCAGGATTCTGAGACACCAGAAGCAAAGATGGGCCAACGCTGAGTCAGGCCTGGGGAGGTGAGGAAGAGAGAGGCTGTATTTAATCGAAGGTAGGGCTTTGATGTTGGGGTTTCTGGCACAGGGATGGGAAATCAGGAGCACTAACTACAGGCTTCCCTAGGTTAAGCTGAAGGAGCAGCACCCTTTGCCTTCACACCTGAAACCTGTCCTCTGCCCTCTCTCATGGCCTAGAAGCTGACCCTGCCTCATTCCACCTCCCCAGGCCTGGCAGGTTGTAGTGATCAGGAATCAGGATCTTGCCTCCTGGGAACAGTCGGGAAAGCCCCTGCTATGTCAGCCAATAGCACTGTCACGGGGCTGGGACTTCCATTCTAACCCTGTCATGTCTTGCCTACACATCTTCCCTGTGGAAGGAGGTGTGCAGTTCCTGAGTCAAGTTCTGCTCCACCCCTTTCCCAGAAGCCATTTGGGCAAGTAGAGAGGGCACAGAGTTTTCCCGTAGTGCTCTGGCTTTGGAAGACAGTGACACAGACAACTGCTGTGAGAACAAATCCTCGTGACAATACCACTAACCGCTGTCACAGGTTAGGAATTCTTTCTGTGTACTAGGCCTTTTCCAGCACTTTCCACCTGCTTCCCTCATTCATGTTCTACCTTCCTAGGTGGGTTATGTATGATAGACAGCTGAGGAAACCTAGGCTGGGGAGAAATGACTTGCCCAAGATCCCAGAGGCAGGAAGTGGTGAGGTTGTTGCTCATGAAGGTCCATGATGCATAATCGCTGTTGGGAAACACTGGACTTCCTCTGCCTCGGAGGGGCTTGATCCTAGGAACTATTTTTGAAAGATGGATGTTGAGTTTTAGCACCGGTCACCCTAGGGTCCACCAGGAGAGCCTTTGGTTGTAGCCTTTGACCATGTATGAAGCCTCTTTACCTCCATTATCTTTGCCTCTGCACAACATCCTTGATCAGCAAGTTTTCTGTAATGGGCAAGTGAGGAAACCGAGGCCTCTGAGGATCAAATATAAGAGGGAAGGGTTGGGACCAGACCTACAGCTTTGTGCCACAGCAAGTGCTTTTCCTGCCTTTTCTCCTATGGGGTGAGGCTCATCTGTGGGTGTGGGGGTGACTCACACAGGGCACGTGGGTGGTGGGTGTGGCCTACCTGGCGCCGAGGGCAGGTGGCCCAGCCAGTTTTGCCTCTGATGCTTCATTCCAGCTGTCAACTGTCTCTGCGCCTAGGATGAGAGCCTCTTGCTACCTCAGCCACCTTCCTGACGGTGGGTTTTGGGTCCCAGACATGCGGTGATCTCAAAGCAAGGGCTGCCACCACCATCTGGAACCTGCCAGGTAGGTCCTTGTCATCCAGGGAATCTAGTGCCCCCCAGGAAGACTAGGGCATGGGTCTAGGATCCTCTGGGTCATGTCTGCCCTTTGACCATGGGCCTCAGGAAAGTGTGGGGGAAAGATGGGGTTCTAATATGGGGAAAAAGCCATGGCATCTTTTGCCAACAGGCAGAGGAGAGAATTCATACTCTGACAGGCCCCTGATGTTTGTGAATCCCAGGAGTAGGGAAACTCTAGAGTTTGTACCTCCCTCAGCTAGCTTAGGGATGTGAATCTCAATGGCAGGAGAGTGATGGGTGTTTAAGATGGGGTGAACTATCCCAGCACTGAAGAAAGACGGCGCCCACACACTCAGAGATACGGAGGTCACAACTATGGAGGTCTCCCTGTGGCTCCTGCCGGGTCTATGTCTCTGGGACAGGCCATTTCAATCAGCATGTGTGGGCCCTGGCAGGTGTAACATGGTACTTCCTGGTGAGGGAGCTGGATCCCAGGGCAGGGAGAGAGTCCAGCAGGTGAGGATGCAAGGCTTATAGAGTGACTCAGGAGCTAATTATAGCTGCTGGAGCCTGAGTCCAGATTACTCTGACCCCTACTTGCCCCAACTGTACAGAATAGCCTACACTCATGGGCCTAGAACAGGAAGGATAGAACAGCTGGTGTCAGGAGTGCAGGCTACTGGGGACCATCCAGTGACTTCTCAGGAGGAATATCAGAGGATGAGGGAGGGTGAGGCACACCTCTGAAAACTTTTGTTCCTGACTCAGCAAAGCCCTTTTAGCCCCGTGTGTGGACTGATTGCTTTGGGCAGAGCCCACCTGACTCTGGTTGTGATGGATGTATGCAGGGGCTGGAGGGTACTTCTATATCTAGGTAAGTTACCTGAGGTGGCTTACATTGAGGTTGTTCCCCTATATTCTTGTCTATACTATGTTTCCATGCCTACCCTATCCTGAGTGGCTAGCAGCCTCTTCCCCCTCCCCATGCTCTGCACGACAGCTTCCTCCTGACCCCCGGGTCACTGGGCTCTTCTGTACCCCGTGACCTGTTCTCCTTCAGGCTCTTTGCCTACATCACTTGGAACCTTCCCCCACTCCCTGCTTCACTGGCATTGATCTTCACACTATGTCCTAGAGCTTCACAGTATGGCTCAGCCTGCTGCCCAGACCTTCTTTGCCAGGGATCCCCATGAGCTCACTCAACACCATGTGCTCGATGGCATGGCTGCTGTATCTCAGTCTTTAAGCCTCCCTCTGAGATCCATTCCCTAGTGTCTTTGGATGGTATATGAGTACCCTTTTCCAAAGCCCATATTGACCATTAGTAAAGCTTGTTTGGACTGAACAGTTGGTTGGTTGCCTGTATCCTAGGTATGGAAGGGACTCTGCTTCTTCTCACAAGAGGACTGACAGGGTCCCAGTCATGGTCTGGCTGTGCTTACCTTGTGTAGGAAGTGAGTGAGCTGCAGGGCTGACCTGCAGGTACTGAGGAATTCAAAACTCCCAGATGTGTTATTCAGAGCAGTATCTAGAGAAAAGGTGACATTGATGTTCTGTTAAAGTCAAAGGTTCTGTGATCTTGAAAAATAGATCTGAATAAGGAGTCTTAGGGGAGACATTGAGAGAGTAAAGTTAAGTCTCAGAAGTCTATCTAGAAAAGTGATAGACTGTACCCTGGAGACACTGGTGGTGGGTTAGAGGCAGGGTGGTCCTTCCTTGGGTTCTGTGCTAGGCTCTCCTGTTGCTGCAGAAGCAGGGAATATGGGAACTGTTCCCAAGAAGAGATGACAGCCTGGGAAGGTAGGGAGTGAGCCCTGTTGGAGAGGTGTGAGCAGGAGCTGGATAGTGTTTCATGGGAGTCTGAAGCCACCAGAAGTTACCTCCTACCCCCTCAGCCTCAGCATATGCCCTGGGCTCCAGCAATGAATGCCCATTCCAAGGAGATGGTACCCCTCATGGGCAGAAGAACTACCGCACCCTGCGGGAACCCTGTTGTGCTGACAGAGAAGAGGCCAGCAGATCTCACCCCCACCAAGAAGAGGTAAGACGGAAGGCTTGGGCCTAAGTGTGGGACACTGGAGGTACCCACTCTAGGGATCCTTTACTTCCTATAGACTCAACACTCTGACAGACATCTGGGGTGGCCTAATGACAGACTGGGTAGAAGTGGAGGGACAGCACTGTGTATTCAGGTGCCCTTGCTGAGGTGTTCATGACTGGTACAGGAATAAGGTCTCTTTTTAGAGGGGATGGGGACACCGAAGTGAGAGCACTCAGGAAGACTCTTGGAGGGTTGAGTGTTGCCAAAACCATTTTTGAGAACAGGAGTAAGAAGGTGGGTGTCATTCTAGGTGGTCTGAATCCACAGAGAAGCATGTTTTTCTCACAGATACACACAAGGGGTTTTCAATCTACTGGGGAATCAATTCTGTAGAGGGAAAATCTGTGAAGGCAGAAGGTACTGTGGCGTGGATTCAATACTGTGCAAAGTGTAACTTACAGAAAAAAGTGTGGTTTTGGAGGCAGCAAAACAGGAGGATTCTGGCAACCAAGGCAGCAGGTAGATGTTTTTAGATTAAGCTGGATGAAGGTAGTCATAGCTAACCAGAAGAGCTAATTAGTCTTTTCTCATGGCCACTGTCAATTAAAAAGCTGGGCACATAGTATTATTGACTGAGTTTTTCTTTTGAGACAGGGTTAAGTTTCTTAGGCTGGTTTGGTACTTGATACATAGCCAAAAGGTCTTGAACTTAGATCCTCTACTTTCTGAGTGCTGGGATTACAGCTGTGTATCTTCAGCATCAACTATTGTAATGACTGTGCATCTTGTAGGGCTTCAGATGCATGGCATGGCCAACTGGTGGGGAAAAAATGGAAATTATGATCAAGATGGCTATCGTGTCTATATGTAGCAGGATATCTATGTGAGGGCACTACTAATGACATCAACTTATAAGACATCAACTTATAATTGCCTTTATGTTGACAAAGTGGTTAGCACAGTCAGGGTGGTCAGTGCTCAGCGTGTGTTGACTTTGATAGTAAGGGGCTCCTGGGAGCTGGGCAGGGCTGGAGTGGTTTTGTCTCACTTCTAATTGAGGATTCTGGGACAGAGAACAGCCTTCTAGGGTCTCCATGCTGATCTTTCATTTTTCAGTTGATTGGGTACCTCTCATTTGGGACAAGCTAGACCAAGAGACTAGATTCCTGGACCAGGGTGGTCCACAGTCTAGCATAGCTCATTTGTGCTGCTTCCTCTGCCCCCACCCTAGCCCTGATGATCCTCAGGTGAGTGGGGCCAGGCACAGGTGATTTCCTAAAGGAAGGAAGGCATAGGGAGATAGGAATTGTGGAACTGTTGCTCTAGATTACCCATGTGGACAATGTATTAGGCGGAAGCTGCAGACAGTGAGATCTTGAGAAAGCTGTTGGGAAGCAGGTGCTAATGGGTGAGGCCTGAGCCTTGGTGGCCAGGCATAGAGGAAACGATGGAAGAGAGTGGAATTAGTCTAGGATCTTCTGGAATCAAAAACAGAGAGGGAAGAGCCAGCAGATACACCCTTCTGGTGTGGTAACTCAGAAGGATGCTGGATCAGCTTGGCCAAGAGCTCATCAAAGGAGGAGCAAGGACAGGAGCAGCGACGCAAGTGTGAAGTGCCAAGTATGAGGTGCCCAGAGGATACCTAGGCAGAGCTTGAAGTTCAAGAGAGAAAGCTAGAAGCAAGTAGAGGTAGGTAGCATGGGAGTGGGTACAGCCTAGGCCTTCATGGGTCCATCCTGGAAGTAACAGAAGCACAGTTGACCTAAGCCAATATGGTCTATTTTTCCTCTCTTTGCACTTCCAGGAGAGACTTGGGAATAGGGAAGGGATTGTGAACAGGCTCTCAAGAAAACCCAGGTTCTTCCATATCAGGTCCAGCTGTTTTTGTTTGCTTGTTTTTGAAGCCCATGTCTGTTCATGAACTTAGTTTCAGGCTCAGAGTCACTGGCTAAATGACTGCCTGGCCTAGCCAGTGGTAGGAGGTGTGACTTTGTCTCCTGAAGTGGTGGTCCCAAAGACTTCCTGAGGGTCTTCATGTGAAGGTTTGAACCTTTCCCTCAGAACTGAGTGTAAGACTTAGGTCTAAAGAGAATAAGAGAAATCAAGAGTACATTATATGTAAAGATAGAGCACAATGCCAGTCACCAGCAGGCCATGAACCAGTGGGAGAACTGAAGGCACCAAGCAGACTGCAGGTCTACGGAGGGAGAGATCGTTGCTCTCCCGGGCCATCATGTCAGTCCTTGAACATTGCTACATTGGCCTCCTTATTGGGCTCTAGGTAGGGTGACACACATGGTCAGAGAGCTGGCCCTGGGGAGTTCAGACACTTGGACATTTTTTCGGGTCAAAGCAGAAGATTACACAAGCTCCTGTCTAGCCCCAGGTTGCTTCCTGGTCTTGGAGTTGTCTCTTTAAAGTGACAGAAATGGTGGAGAAATAATGTACAGCTGTCTGTGCACCTGAACTAACCACACCCAGCTTGCACTCTTTGGCCTAGACCAAAGGAGTAAACAGTGAACATTTGCAGCAGGCAGGAGCCAGGATGTCATGTGGTCCAGGCCCTACCATGTGCTTGTAATGGTGGCATGTGGTTGTGTAGTGTGAAGTAGGGCAGGAATGGGTCAGGCCCTGCCTAATGACTTAGGTGCTTGCCTAATCATTTGATCTTTCCTAGCCTGGCTGTCATCATTCCTCTCTCCATATCTTGCTCTCTGGGCTCCAAAGGTTTCCTTTTCCAGCACAGACTTCTTTTCTAGCCCAGGAGGCATTTCTAATTCTTTTCTCTGCTTCAGGTTCTTCCAAAACATATGTCAAGATCCAGATTGCATCCTAGTTAGCACAACACAGAGCCTTCCATTCCTGCCCTCAATTATAAGAACCTTCGCTGTTCTTGTGTCCCCATAACCCAGCCTCTCCCTGAAGAAACTGATGTGGTCACTGGGACAAATGTGTCAGCCCTGGATGCGATCTCTGAGGATGTGGTCTCTGGAAGGGGCTCTTGTCCTATTCCTATCCCCTCAGTTGCACACACTGGGCAAATGATTGGTTTTCAGTAAGTGGACGAGCCAATGAGGGGTCAGGCAAGGGAATGAGGGGAGTGGTGAGCCAATGAGGAAGCTGCCCAGAGGCTCCATCCATATCAACCAGGTCACTGTGAGCTGAGATGATGCTTTTTCCTTCCTTGGTACCTGGGTGCTGAATACTTACATGATGTGGCTATCTAGACCATTCCTGATCTCTTGGAGGAGCTCCAGAGAAGACAAAATCTGGTGGAGGAGTGGCAGAAGACCCCACTTCAGCTTTGTGTATACGGCTGAGGGTGGGACACGGTGAGAACTGTGGGAGCACAGCCAGTCACAGGGGGCTTCAGCCGCCACCATTGGCAGTTTAAGGTTGTGACCCCTAGACCTCTCCACCTTATCTATCTACTTGATTGCTTATCTATCTATCTATCTATCTATCTATCTATCTATCTATCTATCTATCTATCTATCTATCCATCCACCCATTCTTTTATTATTCTATCATCTATCCACTATTTATCTATTAGCTCATCTGCCCTTCTGTCTGACCAGCCATTATTTCTTTCATTTGAATACTTCTCATTTTCACCTATCCTTTCTAATGAAATTTATTTTATTTATTATTATTTATTACAATTTATTCACCTTGTATCCCGGCTGTGGCCCCCTCCCTTGTCTCCTCTCAATCCCACCCTCCCTCCTTCTTCTCCCCCTATGCCTCTCCTCTAGTCCACTGAGAGGGGAGGACCTCCCTCCCTTCTATCTGACCCTAGCCTATCAGGTCTCATCAGGACTGGCTGCATTATCTTCCTCTGTGGCTGGCAAGGCTGCATCCCGTCCCCCAGGGGGAGGTGATCAGAGAGCCTGCCACTGAGTTCAGGCCAGAGACAACCCCTGTTCCCCTTACTAGGGAACCCATTTGGATACTGAGTCTATGGATTACATCTGAGCCAGGGTTTTAGGTCCTTTCAATGCATGGTCCTTGGTTGGGGTATCAGTCTCTGTAGGGCCCCCAGGGCCCAGATTTTTGCTCTGGTCTCCTTTTGGAGCTCCTGTCCCCTCTAAGTCTTTCTATCTTCTCCTTCTTTCATAAAATTCTATGCATTCTGCCCAAAGTTGGACTATGAGTCTCAGCCTCTGTTTTGATACTTTGATCAGTAGAGTCTTTCAGAGGCTGCCTGTGGTATGCTCCTGTCCTATTCCCTGACTTCTCCTGCTTCCAATGTCTACTGTGTTTGCCTTTCTGAATGAAGATTGAACATCTTCCCTAGGGTCTTCCTTGTTGTTTAGCTCCTTTAGGAGCATAGATTTTAGTATGTTTATCCTATATTATATGTTTAATAACTACTTATGAGTGAGCATATACCATGTGTGTCTTTCTGTTTCTGGGTTACAATAAATGGGACCACATGAAACTAAAAAGCTTCTGTAAAGCAAAGGATACCGTCATCAGAACAAAATGACAGTCTACAGATTGGGAAAGGATCTTCACCAACCCTAAATCTGACAGAGGGCTGATATCCAGAATATATAAAGAACTTAAGAAGTTAAACACCAACAAACCAAGTTATCCAATTAAAAAATGGGGTACAGTGTTAAACAAAGAATTCTCAATAGAGGAATATTGAATGGCAGAGAAACACTTAAAGAAATGTTCAGCTAAGGAGTCATCAAGGAGATGCAAATCAAAACAACCTTGAGATTTCACCATATACCCACCAGAATGGCTAAGATCAAAAACTCAAGGGACAACACATGCTGGAGAGGATGTGTAGAAAGGGGAACTCTCCTCCATTGCTGGTGGGAATGTAAACTTGTACAACCACTTTGGAAATCAGTCTGGTGCTTTCTCAGAAAATTAGGAATAGAGCTTCCTCAAGATCCAGCTATACCATTCCTAGGCATATATCTGAAAAATTTTCATTTTAATTAATCAGCTTTACATCCTGACTACAGTTTTTTACTCCCCCTTCTCCTCCCAGTCCTTCACTCCCACCTCCCCGACCCACACCTACTCCTTTCCTTCTTTTTAGAAAAGGGAAGGCTTCCTATGGATATCAGGCAGCCTTGGCATATCAAGTTGCAGCAAGACTAGGTGCATCTTCCTCTTCTGAGGCTAAACAGAGGCAGCCTAGTAGTGGGAAAGGGTCTCAAAGGTAGGCAACAGAGTCAGAGATAGCCTGTGCTCCTGCTGTTAGGAATTCCACATGAAGACCAAGCTGCACAACTGTTGCATATGTGCAGAGGACCTAGGTCAGTCATGTGCATGCTTTCTGGTTGGCAGTTCAGTCTCTGTGGACCCCTATAGGCACCTATCCTTTCATACATTTATTCAATGGGATGTTTTCAGGTAATCACTGTTGATTCTGGAAAATCAAGGATAATGTAATTATAGTGCCTGCCATTGGGAAACTTACAGCTGAATGACAATGTATTGTCCAGTGCCAAGAATGAAATGGCCCATTTGTGCTGTGCATTACTATTGCTTTGGAGCTAGTTTTGGCCAAACCACTGGAATAGAAGATCTGGAAAAGAAGGGAGTCTGCCTATATCATAGGTACAGGGCCAGTGCTTGGCACATTGTAGGTGTTTGATAAGTATTCGTTGAGTGAAGCAGCCTCAAGGGCAGGATAGGCTCAAGGGATGACCAGACCAAACTTTCTTGAAAAAAAACCATGGTTTTGAGTTTGGACCTCTGTGTGGAGGAAACCTATCAACTCTCAACCAGGATATCTTGAGGCTAGAGTGTCTGGTAAATGTGCTTGGAACCTCTGGGTCAGGCTGCCACAGTGGAGTAGGGACAGCTCTGGAGTGGTACTTCAGGGAATGGTCATGTGACTGGTTAACCTCCAATGTCCACGTTATCTGGACAGCCCATAAGTGGAGGGTCTTGGAGTTGCCTTGGCTGGGAATCATCTGGCCCAGCAAATATCCTATCTGAGGAGGATTCTTGGTCCAAAGATAGAGAGCACCCACCTCGAGGCAGAAGCAGAGCTTGACCAGAACGTAAGCTCTGGGTCCCAGCCAAACGTTTCTCCTCCCCTTGTTTTCTCTCCTTTAATGTTTCATCACTTTTGAAGTATTTGCTTTTAGGTAAGGCCAGAGTCTCAACCTTTCTCTCTCTCTCTCTCTCCTCCCTCCTATCCCCTGAACAAGTTCTTACCTGTATCCCAGACTGACCTTGAACAACTGCCTCAGGCTCTCAAGTGCTCCATAGCTTGAGCCACTGTTCTGGCGGAAGGCTTCTCTTGATGCTCAGAAGCCTGGGCTTCAGAGGAAGGCCAAGGTGTCCTCTGCTCCACTTACTTCTCATTCTTGGGTTAATTATCAGCTTTAGGCTTGTCTGTGCCTGAAGTGAGAGGGACTTCCCAGGGCTCCAGGGTCCTCTTGCCTGCCCCTACTGGATAACCTCCTTTCAGCCAACTCCTGCAGTAGATTCCACTGGAAGCAGGCCCAGAGGACTAAGTGAGAGCAGAGCTGTATCCATTGCTGTGTCAGTTTAGCCTGGACAGCGGGAAGCAGGTTCTACAGCCAACTCGCGTCTGCCCTGGGGGAAGGTGCTTACTCATCCTTAGCCTCAAATGCCTTGTCAGTAAACTGTGCCCGTGATCACAGCCTGCTGCTCTTCTTTCTGAGCTTGAGATGGGTGGAACTTGCACTTTGGAACATCTTATGTTCTGGCCTTGGGACAGGCTCAGGCAGCAAAGATGTTTAAGAACTCTGCATGCTTACAGTCAGGCTGGCAGTCAGTGTAGCATGCTGCATGGGTCCCGTGGCTGGCAACAGCATGTGGCAGGGTTGGGTGTACTGTGACTGAATTCACCCTCACTGGTCCTCACTTTAATGTCACCAGAAGACTCATCTCCCAGTGTGTGACTATGGTGTCCAAGGTCTGCATTTGTGGGTGTGGCTGGCTATGGCTGGCTGTGGCTGGCATGTCTTGGACAGAGTGTCTGGCTTTTCTTGAGGTAGCATGTATCTCCCATTCCTATGTGTCTCTCCTGAGGAGAAAGTTGGCCATGTCCTTGTTGCTCTCCTCCACTGTCTGGCAACGTTTTCTAACTGCCCTCTCTCTTCATTATTAAAAAAAAATTTTTTTTTGCTAGTGTGTATCAATTGCACAGTTAGGGGCTTCATTATGACATTCATGCAATGTACATAATGTACTTTGACAAGAGTCTCCCCTCTTATTGCTTTTTCTCTTTTAAAAATAATTTTGAACATTTATTTATTCGTATGTGAGTATATATTTATTATGTGTATGGGCGTTTTACCTACATGTATGGTTGTATACTATGTGTGTGCAGTGTCCACAGAAGACAGAAGAGGGCAGATACAGGATCCCCGAGGACTGGCGTTACAGATGGTTGTGAGCCTCCATGTGCATTCTGGGAACCAGACCCGGGTTCTCTGAGAGAGCATCCAATGCTCTTAACTGCTCAGCCATCTCTCCTGCATCCTAGCTATTTTTGTTTTGTTTTTGAGACAGGGTTTCTCTGTGTAGTCTTGACTGTCCTGGAAATCTGTAGACCTTTGGGCTGGCCTTGAACTCACAGAGATCTAGCTTGCCTCTGCCTCCTGAGTGCTAGGATTAAAGGTGTGTCCACCATGTCTGACTTTCTTATTCTTATTCCTTCTCCTTTTACTATTATCCTTCTATATCCCTAGCATTTCTATTTGTAGTTTTATGTCCCTTTTCTATCGTCTACATATCAGAGAAAACATATTTTGTGTTTGTAAGTCTGGCTTATTTCACTTAGGCTGATCTCCAGTTCCAAACATTTTCCTGAAAATGGTACAGAATCCCATTCTTCATGGCTGAATAGAACACTATTTTATGGAATACTGTATTTTACTTGCTCATCTGTGGGTGGACAGTGTGGCTGACTTCATAACTTGGCAACTTGGCTATTTTGAACAGTGATTCAATAAACATTGATGTGCAGGTATCCTTGTAGGGAGCTACCTTGGCCTGTTTTTGCTATAGATCTACAGATCGTATAGGTGGTTCATATGGGAGTTCTACTTTTAAAGTTTTGAGGTGTTGAGGTGTCTCTGTAATGATTGCCACAGAGGTTGTATGAGTTTACATTCTCTGCATCAGCATGTAAAGGCTTTTCTTGTCCACCTCTATTCTTGTCACCATTTGGTGTTGCTTCTTACCTTAACAACAGCCATTCTCACATGATATTATCATATACATATATATATATGTGTGTATGTGTGATATAGTCTTGCTATGAAGCACAGGCCGGCCCCAAACCTATGATCTTCCTAACTCAGCCTCCTGAGTGATGAGATTGGGAGCACATGCCACCACGCCTGGTCTGGGTTTTTCTTCTTGGAGGGGAATACTCAGCCATGGCCCCTGGCCCCATGAGTCCTCCATGCCCTAGACTAGCTTTCTCAACCATTTCCTGTTGTGACAAAGAGCCTAAGGGACAAAACAGAGCAGCCAAGGTAATGCTGGCCCTTTCCCTTAAGTCACTGGAAGGCCTATGCGGATTTGAGTCTAGAGGCTCCCTCTAAAAGGCTTTACCTTCAGGCCCAGGTTCTAGGAGCAGCTGGATGGCATTGGGGACAGAACCCAGCTTCTGTTGCCAAGGTCCCATCTTCAAAAGACCCGTAGACAGCTGCAGGTCCTCAGGTGCGGAGCTGTCATCAGTGAGCCTCTTTGGATCATCCACATGGCACTTCTAGAAACAAGGGTCGGCTTAGAACCAGGGTTTAATCAACCCCAGAGGGTGAGGCTAGGGCACATGGCACACAGGCTGAGGGCTCAGTGTGAGTAGGCTCTTTGTGCAAGGCTCTTGGACATGCAGGCAGACAGGCCCTACCCCAGTTCTAATGGCAGTGATTGGCTGTCCCTCAGTGCACACTTCTTCCTGGAGATAGAAGGCTTTGAGCCCAACCCCACAGTCACCAAGACGTCTCCTCCTATCTTTTCCAAGCCGATGGACTCCAACATCCGGCAGTGGTGAGTACTGGCTGCTGGCTTGGACACATGGCTGGGCCTGGTTGTGGCATGGCACTGTCCATTTCTAAATTTGTCCTACTCTTCCCTTTCTTCCTTCCCTGCCATTTCCAGCCTCTCTGGCAACTGTGATGACATGGACTCCCCTCAGTCTCCTCAGGATGATGCAACAGAGACCCCATCTAATCCCAACAGTCCAAGGTACGTGTAGCCCTTCCCTTATCTCGTTGTTATCAGCAAGGAGAGGCCGCACAGGAAAGAGAAAGAGGCCATCATCCCTGGGGAGTTGGGACAAACATCTGGAGGCCTAGGCCATGGTTGTGGCATATGACATTTTGCGGTGTGGGGTGAAATATCAATAAAGTATACAATGATATCCATTCATTATAAAGCATTCAAACAATACGCAAGAGAATAACAACTTTAGCACAAGTTACACAAGTCAGTAAATAATTTAAAATCTCTCTACACAGGGTATCAATATGCATTTTTGCAAGAACACATACAGGTTAAAGGGGGCACATCTGCATTCAACATCTGTCTGTTTGGAGTGTGGGGGCTGGGCGGGATAGATGAAAAAGTTTAGATAGGGAGATGAAAAGGAACTTTCTCTTCCCTTAGTTATGTATTTCAAAATAATGGTCACAATATAGGCATCCATTCTTGATCACCCTGTATGTGTGCAGGTGTGTTTTGATCAGCGTGACTGCATATGGACTGGAAGGGAAGTCTGGTCAGGCAACACAGAGTACAAGCATGGGCATTGTCAAACACATGGGAGGCATAGGGACTGGAGCAGGCCAGCAGCTCTGGTGGTGGAGGGGAAGAGGGTAGGAGCCGAGGTGAATACAGGCTGAATTCATAATGCCTTCTTGTCTCAGTGCAAACCTGGCCAAGGAAGAACAGAGGCAGAAGAAGAGGTTGAAGAAGCGCATCTTTGCCGCTGTGTCCGAGGGCTGCGTGGGGGAGCTTCGTGAACTCCTGCAAGAGCTGCAGGATCTCTGCAGACGCCGCCGTGGCCTGGATGTGCCTGGTCAGTGCTCTGCCCGGCACAGGATGCGGGACCCAGGATCCTGGTTGGCTTGGCCTGGCTGCTGCTCATTTCCTGTCAGGCCAGAGCACGAGGCACTTTGGATATTGGGATAGCAGCCCTAAGCTTGACTTAGAGGGCCGTCGGGAGTCATGGATGGGTTTTGGCAGGCGGAGGGCATTGTCTGAGTATTGTGTGGAGAGAGTTGCTATTCAAAGGGTATTGGGACCCTGAAGCAGGCCTCAGCGAGCAGGAAGAGTTCTGTAGGTTTCCTCATGCACTGATAGGAATTGAGGGACTTGGGGATTCACAGCTGTCTGCGGATCAAGGAGAGGAGCAGGTGGATGGGGAGGTGATGAGTTCTATTTTTCAGCCATTAGGAGGGTGGCAATATCAGCATTAACATGAGCAGTGGGAGGCGGGGCAGCTGGACAGCAGGACAGCGGGACAGCTGGTGACATTGCCCTCCAGAGAGAAGGTGCAGAGCTTACAGAGCAGGCGGGCTTGGATGAGGCTTTTGTAGGTGGCAGAGAGCTGTGAACAACAAACCAGGAAGGGCGCTGGAGGAGGGGCTGAGGAGAGGAAGAAGGAGTACCCAGTATCACAGGGTTGGGGGTTCCCAGCGCAGGGTAGCGAGCAGGCTTTTGAGCTATGACCCTGTTCTGTCTAGAAGGCCCAGGGCAGCGAGCCTTTCCTTCCTGCCCCTGCCTTTATTCTTGACTCTGTCTGCAGACTTCCTTATGCACAAGCTGACAGCCTCAGACACTGGGAAGACCTGCCTGATGAAAGCTTTGCTCAACATCAATCCCAACACCAAAGAGATTGTGCGGCTTCTGCTCACCTTCGCCGAGGAGAACGACATCCTGGACAGGTTCATCAATGCCGAGTACACAGAAGAGGCTTATGAAGGTAGCTGGCGGCAGGGGCAACCCAAGGGCGAGGGAGGAGGCTGGGATTTCCCTAGGTGGGTGTGGCTACAGAGCCACGCCCATCTTGCCACACAGAGGCACTTCAGCCACGGAGAAGCCAAATATGAGAGACACCCCTCTCACCCTTGCTTTTTCGTGTAAATGACGCTGAGCATGGGCGAGCAGAACAGGAAACACTGCTCTAAAAAGGCGACAATATGCTAGGAGCAGAAGTAAAGATGTAATGTGACGGCGAGTGGTGGCCTTGACCGAAAGCTTAGCTGATGGGAAGGATCCAGAGCAAGGTCAGGGTAAGAGCCTCAAGGTGGGCATGGGCTTGGCGGATTTGACGCTGAGAAGACTGCATGGCTGGGGTGTAACTCAAGTGAGGAGAGCTCCCTAGTGTGCGCAAGACACTGTTAGATCGCCAAGAGCCACCAACAAACAAACCTGGAGACGAGGCCGGAGCACCAGGTAGGGCCGCAAAGGCAGCGTGCAGCGTTGCAGTCATCAGCGGCATAAGCTGTCCCGTGCAGTCTAGTTTTGTGGAACGAGGGGATATAATTTAGTGCCTGTTTCCTTGTCCAGGAAACCTACTGTGGGCAGTTAACAGCCTATGTCCGGAGAGTCTTTGGAGTCAGTGAACAGCTTGTCACAGTTAGCAGGAAGTGATCAGCTCATGATCAGTCAGCTATCTTGCTGATTTGCCAAGAGGTGTAAACACCTCAGCTTTTCCAGGTGAGGGTTTAGATGGGGTCTTGAACCCTCCTTCTGGGGAAAGCAATCTTGATTTGTTGTTTGAACTCTACAGACTTTCAAAAGGGAAAGTCAGGGCACTAAGGAGGGGGGGCAGGGACCAGGGAGGATTAGCTCCGGCTGACCTGACGGCTGAACCGCCGCAGGACAAGCTCCCTGGGGATTGATGCAAAGAGGGAAAATGGACCATATCCTGTTCTCAGCCCGTCACTGGAGAGCACATGCTAGTACCACAGAGCTTCAGACTAATGCTGGAGGCTGTCCTGTCCTGACTCTCCTCCCCTTCTGATTTCTTTCTGTACTTTACTTTCTCTTTGTTTATGTTTGGGGTCCTATGGTCTCCCCACTGCTGGCCCAAGACCCCTCTAATTTTGGTGTGGCAGTACTGGGAAGTGCTTTTACCATGAAGCTACTCCCCGACTTTTCTTAAAAATTTGAGCTAGGGTCTCACTAAGATGCTCAGGCTGGTCTTGAACTCACTTCACAGCCCAGGCAGCCTTGAACTTGTGATCTTCCTGCCCTGCCTCTTGAGTAGCTGGGATTACGGGCCTGAGCCACTAGGCCTGTCTAGTGAGGTCCTTATGAGGGCAAGAATGGAGTCTGTTACTCATGATCCCTGGTGTTCTTAGGATCCCACACAGGGAAGGTTTAGCACATTTTTTATTGTGTTAACATATCAACCTTATTCGTCCCTGTAGTAAGGCTCTTCTGTCCTGGCCACAAATCCTGCTCCTTCTCAGGCTTCCCTAGCCCCTTTACCAAGCCCTTGCTGTTGGACTTGCAGCAGGTCATGGGCACTCCTGCCCTGGCTTTCTCCATGGCAGGGTACAGCTTTTCCGTTTTCCAGAACCCAGTTGGTATTAACACGGCGTTTCCCTACGTGGTGTCTACACCCTTACTGTTTTCAGTCATGTACCACCGGAGGTCAAGGGGCTCCAAGAGTAGCTTAAGGTTGTCCCAGGCTCTTGAGCACCATGCCGGTTCTGTTTGCAGGGCAGACGGCACTGAACATCGCCATCGAGCGGCGCCAGGGAGACATCACAGCAGTGCTTATAGCAGCGGGCGCTGACGTCAACGCGCACGCCAAGGGGGTCTTCTTCAACCCCAAATACCAGCACGAAGGCTTCTATTTTGGTAGGTGACCCCGCGGGGGTGGGAGATGGGGCACGGGGAAGAGACCTTCTGCCCTATGTTCTGCTGCGGCTGGTCCTGCCACACAGGGGAGCTGCAGGACAGAAGCGGCCCCTCCGGATCAGAGTGGAGGCTGGTGCTGATCCACCCAGGCGGGCCTCCCCTGGGGTAGCAGAGCCTGCCCCACAGTGCTACCTGGTAGCAGTAGGGCTCACACCTGCAGGGACAAAGACTTGGGGTGGGGTGTGTGCGTGCGCATATGGGTGTGTAAATGGAGAGTGGACTGAGAGGAAAAGCGACCTGCCTGGAGCGGTGAGACAGAAATGGGTGACGGAGTGAGGGAGGAGGACCCGAAATGGGTGACGTCTGACAGAGTGAGGAAGGAGAACCCTTGACCCGTCAGAAATCCTAAGACAGTTGTAGCTGTGTTGTATGTGTGCCAGAAAGATGTTCTTACGGGGGTGCCTTTTGTGTAAGTGTGAGGTTCTGGAACTTTTTGGTACTCTTGGGTGCAATGCCTATAATGCCCTTCCTTCCTTCATGGCTTTATTTACTTTGTGTGCGCGTGTATATGTATGTGTGCATGTGTGTGCATGTGACTGCATGTACATATGTATGTATATGTATGTGTGCGTATATCTCTGTGTATGTGTGTGTGTTGGTAGGAGGTTAGAATTGACTTTCCCCTTCTTCTGACAATGTTCACATTGCGCTTATGATTCTCTAGGTTAAAAAACTGTAATTTAAGTATCATGAAACCTACCCATTTTAGTGTACAGTTCTGTTATTTTTATAAATGTATTACCACCATCACAGTCAGGACGGGCACCAGGAGGCCCCGCTGGGCCTGACTGTCGCCGCTCTGCTTTTCCCCCTCTCTTTTTTGGTATATGTGTGGCTTATATGTGAGGTGCATGTGAATGTGTGTGCAGATGCCAGAGGAGGTCGGATCCTCCTGTATCATTTGTCATGTTCTTCCCTTGAGACAGAATCGCTCACTGAACCTGGAACTAGGCTGATGGCCAGTAGGGCCTGCAAGCTGTTTGTCTCTGCTCCTATGGCAACCATGCCCAGCTTCTTACATGGGTGCTGGGGATTTGAACTCAGTTCCTCGTGGGTGTGCAGCAAACACTCTCATCCACCAAGCCATCTCTCCAACAGGACTAGATGAGTCTGGGCATCTTTGAGGACATCACCTTGTTCAGTCAGTCTTGTGTCCTTAATCCCCAGCAGAGGACCTAATTACAGCCAGTGTGGGGAAGCATTTATTGGGAGAATGAAGAGAGGGCACAGGTGGGAGTAAAACAGGAAGAGGGACATAGTGTGCCCGGGTGGGTGAAGGGTTTACGCATGTTAAATAGGATGGTTACAGTCAGTCACTGAGAAGGTGGGATCTGAGCACAGCTGGGACTAAGGAATGCAGAGAAGCTCCAGGAAGCAGGAACAGCTTGTGCAGAGGCCCTGAGGTTGGAACATGTCCCTGGGTGGAGGAAGAAGCTGTGACTGGAGAGGTGTGGACACAGTAAGAGGATGAGAGAAGGTCAAAACGCACAAGGCTTGACGGGTTGTGCTGGGATTAGAGTCTCAGGCTGGGGGAGCAGGGCCTCGTGAGGTTGTCCTGCCCCTCTGCTGAGCAGGATGGTGGAATGTCAGCAGGGAGCTGGGGAACAGGTGGCTGCAGGTGCGAACTTGCTCATTTCACTGAGCAAGGGGGAGGTGGTGAGGGAGCCTCAGGGTCAGTGCAGCTGTAATGGTCAGCGTCTGGTCCTGGGGCTTGGAGGAGATTGCCCGAGCTCGGACACTGCCCTCCCCCAGGTGAGACGCCCCTGGCCTTGGCAGCATGCACCAACCAGCCTGAGATTGTGCAGCTGCTGATGGAGAACGCACAGACTGACATCAGCTCCCAGGACTCTCGGGGAAACAACATCCTGCACGCGCTGGTGACGGTGGCTGAAGACTTCAAGACGCAGAATGACTTTGTTAAGCGCATGTATGACATGATCCTGCTGAGGAGCGGCAACTGGGCACTAGAGACCATGCGCAACAATGACGGTCTCACGCCACTGCAGCTGGCTGCCAAGATGGGCAAGGCTGAGGTGGGGCCTGCAGTGGGCGTGGGCCCCGGGGGGCGCAGCTGCCAGGCTGAGCACACTCCAGCCCCTGCTCTGGGAGGGCCCTGGCTTAGGTCTGGAAGTGCAGCAGTGGTTCAGGGAAATTTAGCACATGCTCTACCCTGAAGATATCAGTCCTGGACTCCATAGGTTAGTCTCTCCTTCTGGGACTTAGGTGGAACCAGATTGTGGAATCCCTAAGGCTGAGGTGATGCAATAGCTCAGGTGCTCTGTGGTTGAGCATTCCTGAGTGGTGACGTGTCCATCACTGAGGCTTGCCTCTTCTGGGACAGAGGTTCCAGAGTGGCTGCTCTGGGTCCAGGCAGATGGGCTTCTGCTCCCTGGCAACAGAGGGACCTCAGTCTGTTGGTCAGGCCTCTTCTCCAGCCGGGTGTGGCTATATAGGCCCCTTTGCCTGTATGATGTGGTCAAAGAAGGCCGGGCCAATCTGAGGGCCCTGAGAAGGGCTGAGTTGGGCCAGACTGATGTGTTTGAGCTGGAGCTATGGTTCTGCAGGGATCAAGTTTCTTTTCAGGGGGACAGTCCTTGGAAGGGGGATGTGGCCCTCCCGGGGGCTGTGAGAGGGCCCTGGGTGGTTGGTACCTACTGAACAATTCCAGCTATGTACCCTTGTACCTCTTCTAGTCAGCTGCTCTGAGGTCAGGCCAGGGCTGGAGCCCACAAGGGACCTTTTTATTCCCTGTGGGGGAGGAGAGAACGGAGACCAGCTTTAACAAAGGGGGAATTGTACGCCTGACTCTGCTCTCCTGCTGCCCAGGGTCGTGGCTTGCAGGGGCTCTGAGGAGAGTCTCAGGGTATCTGTGGACGCGTCCCTGCCGCCACTGTCGCATTCACGCTCCTGGCCACTGCAGCCCAGGGAGGATGCGTCTTGCAGGAGGCGTGGTCCTGGGCCCGGAGGCTCCAGCAGACCATGCTCTCCCACAGGCCAGTCTCAGGGAGTTCCTGAGTCCTTGCTTCTATTCAGCATCTTTTAGAAAACTTTCCTGGATGTCACCTAAGGTGGCTGCCGTACTCGGAGTGGAGGACACAGCGATGCCCAAGCTACAGACATGCCCTTGTGCTTTAACTCACTGAGGCACAGGGGGGTGTCTGCTGGGGTGGTGGTGGGGATGCAGTGGGGCCGTGTGAGATTCACACACCAAAGCTGCCCTCCCCACAGGTCCCTCCTGCTGGGTTCATGCCCCTGGATGCTCTGTGCCCCACATAGGGTGACAGATGGGTTAGCTTTCAGGAAGTGGAAAGAAAGACAGCAATGGCTCGCCTGCACAGGGGCTCATCCAGAGCTTCACAAAATGCTCTCCAGGTTTCTCCCTGCATCTGGAGTTTTAGTAGTTGGATGTGTGTTTTGGAAAAAAAAATGCCCCAGAGCGTCTAGCACCCAGCAGAGTTTAAGGACCACTGACAACCCAAGCAGGCTCCATGGGCCTGTTTGTGCCACAGCTTGTCCAGCGAACGTGAGGAGCCTGGCTGTAAGGTCTAGACTGGGCTGGCACGGAGGAGCAGAGAAGCCAGAGCTTCATGTTCAGGCCTCACGGAAACCCTTCTAAACACAGTCAGTTCTTGAATTCTTTATTGCGCCGGAGCCCAGATGGTTTGGGGACCTACTAGCTGATGATTTGGCTTCGTGCAGTGTGCAAAAGGGCTCTCAAACTGTTAGAGGGTGACAGCTGTGGCCTTCACTGCCACGTCACAGACACAGCTGGAACCCTGGGGCATGGCTCAAGGCAGAGGCAGCACTCATACCATTTTGGCAGGAACATACTCTGGGTTGACCTGCCTCTGATTGGTCCAGCCCTGTTGTCCCCAAGCCCCATTATCCCTCTTTTTGTTTCCAGATTCTGAAGTATATTCTCAGTCGTGAGATCAAGGAGAAGCCTCTTCGGAGCCTGTCCAGGAAGTTCACGGACTGGGCATATGGGCCTGTGTCATCCTCGCTCTATGACCTCACAAACGTAGACACCACGACAGATAACTCTGTGTTGGAAATCATCGTCTACAACACCAACATTGACGTGGGTCTCCCAGGCAGGCTGTCAGAAATGAGGAGTGAGGGCTGGACCTCAGGCCAGGGCTTGAGGACCCTGGGAGCAATTGTGCCAGAGTGCCCGGAGTCCCATATTGGTGATTTGTCTTGGTGGTGAAGTCTGGCATAGAAGGCAGTGCCCAGAGAGAAGCTAGCTCTTCTGCTCCTGGCTAACAATGAATAAAGAGCAAAGGGTGAGGGGCTGGCCTCAGAATCTTGGGCACTTTGGAGGCAATGAAGAGGTGTGTGGTATTGGTGTTGCACACCCTAATGCATATATAGGGCCTGACTGAGAGTCCTCCCTTCCTCTGAAGTTGAGTGCACACAAGGTCAGAGAGTGCTCACCAGCTTGAGCAACCTGGACCCTTCGAGGAGGAGGTGGGAGAGGTAGGCGGATGAAGCTGGAGACAGAGTCAGCTCAGACAGATTTTAGCCCTGGGGGCAAGAAAGGCAGTGGGCCAGGTCTCCATCCCTTGTATTTAGTCAACAGTCCTACTCTCAGAGGCTCCCCGGACCCTCAGAGCAGCCCATTTGGCAGGGTGGGTAAAGGTTGTGGTATAGATGAAGAGACGAGCTAGGAAAGGCTCAGGAGATGTCCCAAGGTCACAAGCGGCACCGGAACCCCTTTGTTGTCCCATTCACTGCTGTGCATCAGCTCTGCTTGCTGGAAAACTCCAGGCCCCTGCAGCATTTGAGTGCCCCAGGGATCCCTGGGTGTGGAGAGTTACCCTTCCATCAAGCCAGGCCATTGCTCCCGGAGAATGGAGCCTTCTGCCCCTGGTCTCGCTGACTCAGGGCTCCTGATGGGCCCTTTGGAAGTGGTCCTGCCTCATCTCCGTGTTCTATCCCCAGAACCGGCATGAGATGCTGACCCTGGAGCCCCTGCATACGCTGCTGCATATGAAATGGAAGAAATTTGCCAAGTACATGTTCTTCCTATCCTTCTGTTTTTATTTCTTCTACAACATCACCCTGACACTTGTCTCTTACTACCGTCCTCGGGAGGATGAGGTAATGGGGTGCCTGAGGCTGGGGTGGTGGTAGGGAGGTCTGAGGTGGAGGATCTCGCAACTGTCCCATGTGGAGATGGAAACTGAAGCTCAGATAGGCTAAGGGATTTTTGTAGTGTCATCCAATTATTCTCCGAAATTCCCAGTGAACAGAGTAGTTAGCCAGGCTGTTGGTGCACAAAACTAGGGAGACTCTTTCTGGGAGAGGGTTGGGGATTAGGGAGCCTCTGGCCCTTGCCAGGCTTTCTGTGTGGGTCTAGAACACACTGTCTTCTGTGAGGCCTACCGGAGGTCGGTGGAGGAGAGGTTACTTGGCCAAGCTTCCCCACTGCCTTGGGCCTCAGTTTCCCATCTGTTAGTGGGGTGCAGGGTCTTGGCTTCACTGAACTGTGGGGGGAGGCCCCTTTGAGTGTTTGGTAGTGGTTGTGCTTGAAAAGAACCATGCAGGTGGGCAGTGGGGTTGTTGGCACAAAGCGATTTGTCCTCACTGCAAGGTTCTGGGTTCCCACTGAGGGCGGGGCAGCAGGCCCAGGGGATGAGACTCCACACTGGCCCGTGGTCCGTCTTGAACAGCATGTGTATACAGCCTGGTTCCTCCAGAGCTGGTGCTGCCCTTCCCTTTCCACTCATCCTCACCCCCGTCTTCCCTTCTCTCCAGGCCCTCCCACACCCCTTGGCCCTGACACACAAGATGAGTTGGCTGCAACTCCTAGGGAGGATGTTTGTTCTTATCTGGGCTATGTGTATCTCTGTGAAGGAGGTGAGTACATTTCTATGCCCTTCTAGACTGCTTTTTGAGGCCAGCAGGGTGGAGGAGGGCTTCCACGCCAGCCTGTATTTCCATTACTGCAGAGGCTTCATAAAGACCTTAGATTCCTAAATTACAGTACGGAGAGCAATGAGTAGGACAGGCCTCTCCTGTCTGCTCATCCCCTCCTCCATTCATCTGTCCTGTGTCTATCCTTCAAGCCACTCTGGGCCAATCATTCTTCCTTCTTGATTCTACCACCATGTTACCTGCCTCTTATCACTGCCCAGCCACTTATTCATCTATTTCAAATCTTGTATAACCTAAGCACCATGCTTCTGCTTTTCACTTGGCCATTTTCCCATCTGTTTCCCCATCCATCTATCCACTCACCCACTCATGTACCTACCTGCTTACCCATTCAGCCAGTCAATGAATCAACCTGTATATTTGAGCCTTTTGTCTATGGGACAGGGATGGTGGGAGTTTGCCCTTCTTAAGCTCAGCTTGGTAAGGGAACAGACATCTAGACTACAAGGTGGATTAGAACAGTGCTTGGAGGGAGGGAGATGACTTATCTGGGACTGGGAGGAAGGGTGGAAGCTTCATCACTCCTAGAATAGGGTATGACAGGGAATCCATGATAAGCAGCAGGCACAAAAGCTCAGTCTGGGAAATTAGGCCACATTTTGTGGACAGCTATGGTGACTGTGTTTTTGCAGATTTTGGGCTAAGGATGGGAGTGAGAAGCCTGTGGGATCATCTACCCTCACCAAGGGGTCAGTGACACCCTCCAGGCACAGGTCAGCTTCCATTTCCCGCCCTTGGACTCTAGCTAAGCTGTCATACATAGTCCTCCATGAATTCCCACTGGGGCAGTACTTCCCAGAGCTTTGGATGAAGGGCAGGATGAGGGTCAAGCTTCTCTTTTCTGTTGATCCCAGGGCATTGCCATTTTCCTGCTGAGACCCTCTGATCTTCAGTCCATCCTGTCAGATGCCTGGTTTCATTTTGTCTTGTAAGTAGGTCTGTCCCTTTAGTCACAACTGATAGAAAGAGCTGAAGAGTGTCTGGAATAGCCATTCAACCATGTCATCATGTCATAGCATCCTGCTGCCATTATAGTCCAGAGGCCCCTTTGCCTCTTCTAGATGGAGATTCATGTAGATGCCTGTGAAGGGGATTAGAGACCCTTAGGACAGAGCTTGTCCTGAGGGCAGGGGAAGGCTGACTCTCTCAGAGCCCCAAATGGCAGGCATCACAGAGAAACAGAGACTTGGTAGTCCTGTTGATGTTTGCTCACAGCACTGTCTCAGGGAAGTCTCTTCTAGTCTCAGTGATGTCTCAGAGTTGCCATCTGAGACCTTGGTTGGTCAGGGCTAAAAGGCACCTAAGGAATCTGTTTCATGTATGTTTACTTATTGTTTAGAATTTTTTACACATGTATATAATACATTTTCATCAAATTCAACTTTTGTTCTCACTCCCGACCCCCAATACCTCTCACATCTCTCTACCACTTCTCCCTCCAAATTTCTTGTACTATTCCTATTGTTTTGAGATGAGGTTTCACTGTGTAGCTGATTCAGAGCTCACTCTGTAGATGAGGCTGGCAATCCACTAGGCGCTACATGATCAAAGAAAACACTTTCCTTCCCCCCCAGCAGCCATCAGTTGCTTCTTAGCTATGGTTGGGGCTTTGTGGGCCTCTCCCCTACTCAGGCTGGAATTCTGGTTGGCTTGATCTTATGCAGGTCTTGTGTTTGACAGCCCTGTCACACTCAGAAAGCACCACTTTGCAGCAGGCCTCCCCAAGCCTCTGGCTTTTGCAATTGTTCCGCCACCTCTTCTACAAGGACACACCACACAAAAAACTACCATCTTTAAACAATTCAAAAAATGTGAGTGTGTGTGTGTGTGTGTGTGTGAGGGGTTGGGGACACATGCCTTAGTGCATATTTAGAAGTCAGAGGACACCAGGTGAGAGTTGGTTCTCTTTTTTCACTGTGTGAGTTCCAGCAATCAAACTCAGGTTGTCAGGCTTGGCAGGAAGTACCTTATCACTTGAGCCATCTCAGCGCCCCTAAACCCACCATCATAACCACTTTCAATCACAGCCTGAAGCTGTGGTTTGTATATCCAGACTCCAGGGTGCTCTTCTTCTTGCAAAACTGAAGTTCACTACTAAATAAAATAACGCCATTCTGTCTTCCTTTCCATCTTTCTGCTTTTTGTCCTCTGAGCTTGACCACTCTGGGTATTTCATATAAGCAGAGAGATAGTACCTGCCATTTTGTCACTGTCTTACTTCACTTATCATACATCATACCTTAAAATGATACAAGAGTGGCTTTGGGAGACTTTAAAATTATGGTTAGTTTCTGAGTATGAATGTTGGAAGCTTTAGTAAATTTTATTGACAATACACTTTTCACTAAATCATTGATCTACCCTGGTGTTTCCCACATTTATGAGGGAATTGTAACCATGTAGGTGATTTCCAAGCCATCTGGCCCTATGGGTTGTATGCCAGAATCTGCTGGCATTCTGGCTATGTCTATACATTTTAAGTTCCACCCTGGCTCTGCCTTGCATCTAGTGCTGCAGTCTACACTGCATTCAGACCCAGCTGAATGGATACAGCCACCGGACTGATCCTTTCGGAGCTTAGGTTTGGGGGTTTGATGTCTCTGTGTGCTGCTGAGAAGTAAGGCCCTTGTCTCCTGTGTCTCCTGAACAGTTTTGTCCAAGCTGTGCTTGTGATACTGTCTGTCTTCTTGTACTTGTTTGCCTACAAAGAATACCTTGCCTGCCTCGTGCTGGCCATGGCCCTGGGCTGGGCGAACATGCTCTACTACACGAGAGGCTTCCAATCTATGGGCATGTACAGCGTCATGATCCAAAAGGTATGCTGGGATCTGGGCCTTTGAGGGCAGGGCATCCAATTTCAGATGTGGAAACTAACATCTGGAGCAATAATCGGTAGTCCAGCACTGCCACCAAAAATGCCACAGTCTTCATTTGATTTTGGTCAGACCTTGAGTGTCCAGTGTTGCTAGTCAAGCTCAGAGCAGCTGCTTCGCCAAACTGGATAACTGTTAGCAAGTACCAAAGGATCGTTATCCTTCCTGTGCTGTTCATGAGAGACAGCCTACACTTTAAAAATACAGCATCTTAACTACGTTTCTGAAAATTTCATGCATGCATACAATGTATTTTGATCCTGATTACCTGACTCCTCTGCCTAACTTCTAGATCTACTCCTTCCCTCACCCTATGCTCTTAACTCCATGATATCTTTTCTTAAAAATAACCATACACATACATGCATATAATGTAATACATATATAACATATACCCTTCCGCATGCCTGATAATGGCCAGTTTGACCTGCTCTCAGGTGTGGGGTCATCCACTGGAGTGTGGTCAACTTACCAAGGCCCAATTATTATTATTATTATTACTATTATTTATACAGTATTCTGCCTGCATGTGTGCCTGTGTACCAGAAGAGGGCACCAGATCTCTCTATAGACAGTTGTGAGCCACCATGTGGTGCTAGGAATTGAACTCAGGACCTTTGGAAGATAAGCCAGTGCTCTTAACTGCTGAGCCGTCTCTCTAGCTCCAAGGCCCACTTCTTAAAGCAAAACTGAGTCTTCCTTCCCCAGAAGCCATCAACTATCATTAGCTCTTTTGCTGGGGGGGAGGGGTGAACCCTTCCCCACTCCATGCTGGAATGTTGGTTGACTTGATCTTATGCATGTCTGCTATAGGCAGCAGTTGTAGTTGATTGGTACAGTGGCCCTGGCATGTCCGGAAGGCACCATTTCCATCTAATCTTCCCTGACTTTTGTTTCTCAAGTCTTTTTGCCCTTTGTCCCACAGTGGTCACTGAGCCTTGTGAGAGAGGGGATCTAATGCAGATGTCCCATTGGTGGCTGAACCTCCACAGATACTTTTTCTTTGCACTTTGGCCAGTCATGACTTTCAGACAGCCCGCATTTGAAATTTCAATCTGCCTTAACATTTTCTTGCTCATTGTCTTGATGTAGACATCAATAAAACAAGGAACATTTTGTTGGTAGGATTAAATATCTGTAGCATTGCCTGTTTTCATGCATAAATGTTCTTACTGTTTCGGATTTGCAGCTGCTGACATTATGTCACCTAACACAGCTGGAAGAGATACACGGTTGCACATTATTGCATAGTACTTCCACTATCCGGTTACAATAGCTACACACAATCCCCTAGAGCACAGACAATTGTATAGTGCAATAAAATAGCCAAATGACGCTCTATAGTTAAGCTACATTTTTAAGACAATAAATATTTAAAATTGTGTGTCACCTGGCTATTTTATGTGACTCTATTTTTTAATTTGAGACAGGTTTTTAAAATAGAACCCAGGCTGGCTAGAAGCTCATGCTCTTCATGCCTCATCCTTCTCCATGCTTGGGCTATAGGCATACTGCCTATGCTTGGCTTATACGACTGAATAGTTTTACAATAAAATTATTTTTTCTTATTTTTATAATTGAGCTACAATTGAAAATTTGTGTACATTTAAAGTGTAGGATTGGGTGTGAGGTGATCACCAATTTCAACTTAGTTAACACAGCCATCAGGTCACATAGCTACCATTTATGTGTGTTAGAATATTGGAGACCTACGTTTTGGGCACACTTCAACTACACAATTTGGTATTTTTCATGAGAGCCTTAGAACTTATTTATCTTATAATTTAATGCTTGCTTCAGTTTCTCATAGTGGCCGTGGTCGCAGCATTCATGCAAATTCAACAGTCACCTCTTAGAAGTTAGCATGGGCCAGCTCTGGCATGTCACTGCCTCCAGGAAAGCCCAGATGAGAGATCCCATAAAGAAAGATATGGGCTGAGTTAGGGACTGTGTGCTGGGAGGTGAGAGGTAGGGAAGAGAGGCCTTGGGGACAAATCAGGAAAGAAGCCTTCCTGGTAGACAGAGGTGGGTCCCCCAGAGACGCCTGGGAGCATCAAAGGGATGAAGAGGGGGGAGAAGGGCCAGAGCGAAGGCAGGGTTAAAGTGGGCATCAGGGGGATGGGTGCACAGTGACCATGTGGTCACGCCTCACTCACACTTGAATCGTGTCCATTTCTTTGCAGGTCATTTTGCATGATGTTCTGAAATTCTTGTTTGTTTACATCCTGTTCTTACTTGGATTTGGAGTAGGTAATTGCTTCATGACTAACAGCGACTCCCATGTTTGTTAAGCACTTATCCGGACATCAGAATGACAAACACACAGGGCCTCATCAGTGATGATACGGTACCTGCCACACCAGTGCATGCCAAGCAGAACCTTTTTCCTTCTTCCAGCAACTTGACCAAGTTCAAGTTCTCACCCTGACCCCTTGGATTAGAGACTCATGTCTGCCACTCTTACCTGTCCAACCTGTGGCTTCCCCAGACTTTCACATCCATCACAGTCTGAGATGGGCTCAGTAGATGTTCTCACCCCATTCAGATGGGAAAATGAGAGCTCACAGAAACTTCAAGAACTAGGAGAAACCTAGGGTAACAAGGTGACTTCCCCTAGCCCCCCACATCCTGTGATTCTTACAGTTTGCTTCAGATGTCTCTGTGAGAGCTTATGGAGGACCAGAGACATGGAGGTCCCTTTAAAATCCAGACGCAACAGCACAGTCTAATTTTATTTCTAACCACTGCATAGAGAGAAGGCATGTTTAGCATGTTTTTCTCCAGGGCAATTTGTAGGTTTCTCCCCTTTCTTCAGTAACTGCTGACTCACATTAGGCAGCTGCTCCCATTTGTCTGATACCTTTTCAGGGACAATAGACAAATCTTGCTTATTCATGTGACCCTCCACCTGTGTACTTACTCCTCCATACACTCACTCAGCAGCAAAGAACCACCACTGTGGTGGGTTGGCCAGAAGAGAAGAAGCAAGCAAAGACCTTATTCATAGGGAACTCACAATGCATCATTAAGAGAGGATGCAGGAACCTATAGTCCTGGGGGAGACTACTTGGACTCCAGACAGTCAAAACCTTAGTCTATAGGGAGCCAGGGTCACACACAGGATAAGTGGCAAGTCCAGTAGGCTGTGGATGAGTGAGGGGCTAAGCCAGGGGGAGGGGAGGGGAGGAGGTGGGCTTCAGTGGGCAGGAGTGGCATGTTGCAGTCTAGGTGGGAAAAATCAGCCTCATTTGGCTTTCGGGGAACCTGAGACTGAAGATAGAGGAGAGGTGAGAATCGAGAGGCCAGAAGGAGGGAGGCAGCAGTGCGCACACAGGCAAACACCGCTCGCAGAGAGCTCAAGAACAGCCGCTGTCTCCCCAGCACTGGCGTCGCTGATCGAGAAGTGCTCAGAGGACAACAAGGGCTGCAGCTCCTACGGCAGCTTCAGCGAGGCCGTGCTGGAGCTCTTCAAGCTCACCATAGGCCTGGGCGACCTGGACATCCAGCAGAACTCCACCTACCCCATCCTCTTCCTCTTCCTCCTCATCACCTACGTCATCCTCACCTTCGTCCTCCTCCTCAACATGCTCATTGCCCTGATGGGGGAGACGGTGGAGAACGTCTCCAAAGAGAGCGAGCGCATCTGGCGCCTGCAGGTGAGCTGGGCAGAGGCCTCCATCTTGAGGTCTTGCACAGCCATGGACACAGCCGGTCTGGGGTGCACCCTGAAACTCTGCTTAAGCTTTAACGTGGGTTCTTGGAGAACAGGGGCTAGAACAGCAGTACAAACAGGGAAATGCAGGCTTTGGGGGACACTCTATTCAAAGTCACCCGTGATATGTGGACATTGAAAACTGACCTCAGGTTGAAGTAAGAAAAATAAGTCTGGAACAGTGAAAAGTGCCATTTTTGCTGTTTCACCCAGTCCTTATCATCTCTCAATCCTGAGAACAGCTCACAGTGCAGGTGATGACCTGATTTGTGAGCTGCCTGGAGGCAGTAGCCGCTTAGGAAGTGGTGCTGGAAATAGGGATGGGGAAGGAGCATCCCTTCAGATATCTGCAGAGCTGCCTTTAAGGGAGAGACTGAGGCCTCTTTCTGCCATCCCAGCTGGCAGAACTAGGCACACATGACGACAGGAAGAGAAGCTTTGGCTTCCCAGTTATCAGAACCTTTTAAACTTTTAGAACTGGATTGTGCATGATGCTCTACAGAGACTGGACATAGGACCAGGACAGCTTCCGCAGAGCCCAAGCCTGGGAGGGAGTGTGCGAATGTTTGACTCCTCTCCACCTGCAGTTTCAGGATCCCAAAATTTCAGTTAGGAGGCTCCTGTTGTCCAGTTATACTGTTTATGCCAAGATGAAAGCAATTTGATCATCAATCCCCAAATTTATGCTTTCTCATGTTTGAATCCTGTAGATTTCCTCAACCCTTAAGCCCCTGCTTTAAGAACAGGCAAGGCTGGAGTGAGCTCCCCTTCTCTGGAGCAGGGCTCTTGGAGCAGGCACTGAGAAGCCAGCTTAGGCTTCTTTATCTCCCCAGAGGGCCAGGACCATCTTGGAGTTTGAGAAAATGTTACCAGAATGGCTGAGAAGCAGATTCCGCATGGGAGAGCTGTGCAAAGTAGCAGATGAGGACTTCCGGCTGTGTCTGCGGTAACATAGAGGGAGAAGGGCTGTGTGTCGGGCAGGAGGCTTTGAGGTGGGTAGGGTCATCAAGCAAGAGGTTGGAGCATCCCCATATCCGTGACAGTCAGAAGAGGGGCTATGTAGAAACTGGGGCATCCCAAATGTGTTTATGTTTACTGACATTTGGCCATGAAGTAGTGAGTATGATGGCCACACTTGCAGGATCAATGAGGTGAAGTGGACTGAATGGAAAACACACGTGTCCTTCCTTAACGAAGATCCAGGACCCATAAGACGAACAGGTACAAGTGGTGTGGAATCCTCTTTTGTGGACCGTGACTTCATGTGAATCAAGACCAAGAACCTTGGTTTTCCCACCTGTGAAACTGGAGTTCCTCCCTAGCTCTGATACTCTATAGCACTATTTAGAACAGTTTTTAAATGAATGGTGGGGGCCTGGAGTGTAGCTCAGGTCCTGGCTTCTAGCCTCAGCACTACCAGAAAGAATTTTTAAAAATTTTTATTTTTATTAATTACAATTTATTCACTTTGTATCCCCCTGTAGCTCCCTCCCTCTTCCCCTCCCAATCCTACCCTCCCTCTCCCTTCTCCACCCATGCCCTTCCCCCAGTCCACTGAAAGGGAAGGTCCTCCTCCCCTTCCTTCTCATCCTAGTCTATGAGGTCTCATCAGGAGTGGCTTCACTGTCTTCCTCCCCCCTCAGGGGGAGGTGATCAAAGAGCAGGCCAATCAGTTCATGTCAGAGACAGTCCCTGCTCCCATTACTATGAAACCCACTTGGACACTGAACTACCATGGGCTACATCTGTGCAGGGGTTCTAGGTTACCTCCATGAGTAGTCCTTGGTTGGACTATCAGTCTCAGAAAAGACCCTTGTACCCAGATTTTTTTTTTATTCTGTTGCTCTCCTTGTGGAGCTCCTATGTATTTTTTTTTTAATTTTTATTTTTTACTAACATCAGGAACAGGGCACAGAGGGATGTACTTCTAAACTGCAACATTTTTTCCTGCAGCAGATGCGAACAAAATCCAAGATTCTTCCAGGAGCAACAGCAAAACCACCCTCTACGCGTTTGATGAATTAGATGAGTTTCCAGAAACGTCAGTGTAGACATGTGGCATACAGCTGATGTGAATGCCATGGTCTGATGCTGCGGGCTGAGTTCTGGGGCTGAGGTGCTGTACAGGGTGCTGAATTAGAAGCAAAACGCTTCTTCTGTTGACTGATGGCTGCTGCAGGGCAGCATTCAGGGTGTGAAGGAAAGCGTCTTGGGTTTTGTGACTTGAGAGAGGTCAGTACAAATCCATGGCCAGCATCCTGAGACACTTACAAGTTATCTTGGCTCCAAGATACATGTGCTGGGGTAGAGGGGAGTGGGGTCTGAGGAGTTGGGAGAGCAGTCTTTCCCTCTGCTGTGGTCCTATTTTTGGGGCCAACTTCAGCCACAGTCTCCTCCTTTACCTCTCTGACTCCATGAACAGAAGTCTGTGTTTGAAGGGCAGCCATTGGCTTCAGGGAGCTGGGATGCCAGCTTTATTTTGGCTTGGAAGTTGGTAGATGAAACCACATAGCTCTGAATTTGCGAGAGACTTTTGATCCTATCCCAGAATGCACAGCGGACCCACTTAAGCTGGATCTGCTGGGGAAGGAAGGTATGGAATGATGGAAATGCTCCTCTGGAGTCTCCAGGAAACTGGACTCCATCCTTGGCAAAATCCAAGGCTAAACCTATCTCCAGCTGAGAGATGCTTTAATAGTGTAATTGATACAAGGTTTTTAGTTTTAGTTCAGAAAAGCCATTTCAGCTTTGAATGAAAATTACTTCAGATGAAGTGGGAGGCTTCAAAAGCTGAGAAATAGATTTTGGGCTTTTGAACTGAATGTAAGTATTATATACTAGGTCTCAGAGTGGCCAGGGTAAGGACAATAAACATTTCCTCACACACATGAAGCCTGAAGAACTGAGGGATGGAAGGTGGATGAAGTTAGGCAGATGTTTCTAACTAGCTGGACCTCAGGCTGTGATCTGGAGGAGGGGCTTGGCATCCATCCTTTTCCAGTCTCACCCAGTGTTGGCCTCACTTTATCTGAGACAGAAATAGCAGCTGATCTGTTTATGGGGTCTTAAACTCAGAGGTGACTAGTACACACCAGCATTTCCCATTGGGGAATTCAGCAAGATGCCTGAAATGCACCACTGTCCTACATTTTGGTTAACTGTGAATTTTGAAACTGTAGCAGAAGGCTTTGAGGAGAGAATGCCAAACTTGGGGCTCATTTTCATATCCTCAGCCTCAGATTTTTTTCTCCTTAAAATTTCAGAGTCTGTTTGGGGAGGTGAAGATTGAAGACTTTTTCCAGAGACTAGAACTGTACTACCTCCATCCCCACCCCAACCCACAATTGCTGTTATTTAGTAAAAGAACTCATGTGGAAAAGTTTGAGATGGAATTATAGACCATTATGAAAATATTTTTAATGTTAAATGGGTCAGAAATAAGTTGGGTCTTTAGAAAACTTGGCATTTGGTGAGCTAGTCAGATGAGACCAGGTAAAGCACTTTCTTTATTCTAGAAGGTCCTGTACCAGCTTAGCTGGGTAGGTGAAAAGTTGGCCATCCCATCCTGCATGGCCAGGCAGGGGAGAGATGGTGGTACAGCACTGAAGACAGCCCAGCGTGCAGCAGCCACTGCCTGCCCACCTTTCTGGGGTCTCTGGTGCTCAAAGATCACACTCAAGTAGAGGAAGATATCAAAGCATGTGTCTGGAACAGGGAAGATCTGAGGGGGACACCATGGGTAGAAGGAGCAGATGTGCTCCCGGTGGGCAGAAATAGTGACAGAACTAGACTAAGCATTTGGTTCAGTTCAGCAGACAGCTGCTTCGGCTTTTGGAGGTATTCAAGAAATGGGCTGAGCACTTCTGGGGAAGAAGTTGAAGAATGCAATTAGGTGAATTTTAAGATTCCTAGACATTCGCTAAACCACTATTCCATAGCTGGAGTCTCCTTGAGTTATCCTGAACAGAAGTCTGTGTCTGAAGGCAGCCATTGGCTCCAGGGAGCTGGGACACCAGTTTTACTTTGGCTTGGAAGTTGGTAGATCAAAACACATAGCTCTGCATTTCTCTCTTAGATGGAAGGTGGGCGAAGTTGGGCAGATAGAAATAACTAGCTGGACCTTTGTCTTCCCATGTGTTGTGGAGATCAGCTTTCTGAGAATCTGGATGGCATTTGATGGCAAAACCATTTCTAAACTGCATGTAAATGTGGGTCAGGCTAAGAGGGTTCACCAAAGCAAGAAAAGGCAGCTGGGCAAAAATCATCCTGCTCGAAAGCACCAAATCCTCCATTATTCACCAGGAAACTCAGGCAGGTGAGGCTAGGATATCCTGATTTCTGGGCCACAGGAGCCCTTTTGCACAGTTTTTGTTATTGGGACTTTTTGTAATTGGCACATTCAGGGGCTAGGTTTTTTTTTTTTCTTCCTCTTATGACTTGGAAGTTAGTATTGTCCTTACAACCCCAATGACAAGTCTAAAGGTCAAATGTGCCTAAAGCCACACAATAACAAAACAAGACTTTACAACAACATACCACTGACTCCATGGTCCTATCAGGACATCTTGAAACTCCACGAGTTACATTTCAGTAATTTAGGGAGGAGAGGTTTTCCAGGGATGGGATTGAGCATGATCAGAAAGCAGCTGCAAACCTTGTGTTAGCTAAACATTTCCCCAGGAAGAATTCTGTATTCTAGACATGTCGCGTGTCTGGAGTAACACAGGTGCTTCGGTTCCTCCCTGGCGTGGGGAGGAGGAGAGAAAAGTTGTACTGTGAAGTCACTGAGCTCTTAGGCACTGCCCAAGAGAGTACATACAGTATTATTGAGGTTTCTGTCCTTCCTCCTGTCCCCTTCTGCTCTGGGTGGGGCTCAGGGAGACAGGCCTTCACCAGAGTCTATAAGCCATACTTGATTTCTGCATTGATTTTACATGTTTTAAATCTTATTTTATATTTATTGTGATCTTGGTTCCAGATACAGAATTGTCATCTTATTTTCAGTGGATGAGCCTGAACCTTGTAAAACTTAATTTCTAGATTTTTTTTTTTTTAGTGATGTATGTGTGTAACTACATGTTCAAGAAATCATAAAGAGTAAGACTACTTTGGTCTCACTGAAGAGATACTGTTTTGATTTCGAATAAATATTTATTTTGTCATGTTATGGCCATGTTTCTGTCTTTGCCTTGCATGAAATATGAAGACCAACTATAGAGTGTGTATTAACAGGAGTGGGTAACAGAAGGGTTGATGTTTGCATCTAAAGCATCCCTCCTGGACCCTCATCAGTGAGAAGCCAGTAAGCATGTCACCTTCACATACTGTCTACATGTCAAAGTGCAGACACATCTGGAATCCTATTTGAGGTATTTGGAAACTTTGTTTTATTTTTAAAAACAGATTTATTTTGGGGCTGGAGAGATGACTTAGTGGTTCAGAGCACTGGCTGCTTTTCCAGAGGACCTGGGTTCAATTCCCAGCACCCACGTGGCGGCTCACACTTGTAACTCCAATTTCAGGGTATCTGACACCCTCACATAAACATACAGGCAAAACACCAATGCATATAAAACAAAATCATTAAAATTATCTCATTTTAGCTTATATATGTGTGTGAGTCTGTGTATACTCACATGCAACATGTGCTCATGGAAGCTAGAAGAGGGCACCAGATCTGGAGCTCACAGCGTATGGTTGTGAGGAGTGCCTGGAATCCATCTTGGATCATCTACAAGAGCAGCAGGTTCTCTTAACTGCTGAATCATCTCTTCAGCCTGACCCTGTAACTCCCGAAGTAGTTATAGGAAGTCACAGCCAGGTTCACGCTAGCAGTTCAGGTCTTCGTACTCCTCAACTCCATCCATCATGTTTGGCTGGTTCTCAGTCTGTCCTGAACACGTGCAAACCCAGATACTTTCCTTCCCTCTATTCTGGCTGAGAAATGTGCAAACCCACGGCTTCTCCTGACTCCTAGCTTTCTAACACTCAGGATTTCCGCGAGGGGTAATGAGAGTTGCCATCAGCCTAACTTTTATGTTTGGGTAGTCTTCATTCTTTTGGGATATTTCATAGGATGGGAGTTTTCATTTGAGTCTTGAAGCATTGCCTTTGTGGTAACCGATTACAGAAATTGCAACTAATATATCGGCAGGTGGGATGCTACATTTGGTGATTTATTTGCTGAATAACTAAATTCAGATACTTTCCTTCCCTCTATCTCTGGCTGAGAAGCCAAGAAGTGGGAATTCTACATAGTTTCATCTGGTTTAATAGATTTGTCCATCACCTAGGAATGGACTTTTAATGATGATATTCTAGGTATGCTGAGAGAGCAAGGGTGGAACATCTGTTGTAGAACATATTTCTAGGCCTGGCATACCTAAGGTCATCAGGCACAAATATTTTTTTATGGCTGTTGATACTGTGAAAAATTCCCGGCTTAAAGGATCACCATCTTTTTGGTCAGCTATGTGACAAAACACTTCCATTCAGTGCACTTCCATTCATTGGTTACCTTAACAACGCAGTTTTCTAAGTCGGATATAGCTCACTGTTTAACGGGCAGGAAATCAAGATCTGGGGGCAGGTGGAACAGTGTGCAAAAGTTGTAATGCTATTTTTTTTTTATGGCCCAAGGATCCAGATTCTCTTATGTGTAGGCAGACCGGTATCAAAAATGCTGCTTTTGTCCCCTCTCCAGGCTGCCTCTCTGATCAGGATAGCAAAGCTCTGCAGAATGGAAGCGATCTAGTCAAGTTCTGTAAACATGTATTTACCTACTGAGTGTGAGAATGTAGTTCCAATTCTACTAAAACTGGACAGTCATTATGTGTAATAATGGAGAATACATGTATGAATAATTAAAAGGTGACAGGAAAGGGGAGGAGTTGAGTGCTGTGTACTGTGAGTCAGACATTTTTACATCCTCTGCAACACTCTGGTGGCATCTCCATTTCCTCCATCAGTTGTCTGGCTCTATTTTCCAGCAGCTATCCTAAAACTATCACTGGTGACTCTGTCACTTCCCTTTCCATGTCTGTAGCTGGCAGTCCTCGAAATGAGGACACTTTCAAGTTTTGATCATCAAACCTATGATTTAACTTGTATCCACACTCATGCAGGACTACTTCCTTGAGAGTTCTTTGGTTGTTTCATGATAGCAAAAATTAATTTTTCCACTTAATAGATTTATTTCCTAAAAAAGAATGCTTGCATTGAACTAACTTATCCTATCAATAGCCACTTGGCTCTAGTGATTTTTTTCCAATTTGTAGTATAGCAATCTCCTACAGATTCCACGTTTTGGTTGACTTGGTTTTTGAATCAAATCATTTCCTGGGCCAAAAACGGGAAATGGCAGTCTTTCATTCCATTTGATAAGATGTAACATTTTGGAAAGTGCCCCTCATCTTGTGAATGTGTGAATGGGGCATGTTTGTGTTGTGTGCTGTGATACCTCCTAAGCCTGTGTGGCCGTCCTGGCTGGAATCTCCTACAAGAATTCCTTTTGGTGCGAAGTATTTTAAATCCTGCCCTCCACCCCCAGAAATGCTAAGAACTATGAAATTACCTATCACTGAGCATGCCTATCACTGACTTGACACATGTTAAGGAAACAACATCTGCCAAAAACTGTATCAGCTTTGTATGGCTGTTTTGGGGTGGAAAGTATAAAAGCGTTCTCTGAAGGTAAGTGACAAGCCTCCTGAAGACAATGTAGATGAGATCGTGGAGATATCAAAAAATTTGGGAGTCCCCTAGGAAGCCACTCTCCCTCAGGATACAAGGCTGCTCAGACATGCCTGGTCCAGCTGCCCTGGCCTGTTTCTGACTGGCACCTCCCAGCACCATGGCCTTGATCTCCAGAGTTCCTCTCTCAGCCTCTCCCTACTTGCTCCTCCTGCTGGCACATGTGGCTAGCCATGGCTTCCTATTCCTGTCCCAGTGGTCTCCTGTGTTTTCAGAAATAATCAAGGGATTTCAATAACTTCTTCCAGGGAAGGCCTTCTGGATGGTTTCATACTCACCACATCAGTTCTCATTTGTCTGGAGAAACTTGTCATGCTCCTAATGTGTGTTAGATACTGTGCTAAGTGCTATGGATTCTGCAAGGAACAAGATGGACTGTCCCAACTCTCTAGGAGCATTTTAGCTTAATCAAAGGCAGAGACATTGTCTCCTGCTCCAATTTCATTAATCACTGTTTTGGAGTTTTGTACAGTGCCAGTCTGGTACTGACAATGAACTTGTATGACATAATGGTCTAACCTAAACCAAGTCACATTCAAAACAAGCACCACCAGATCTGGAAAGAGCTGGCATGTGTGCTGGCTAGTTTCTATGTCAACCTGACAAAGGGTAGAGGGAACATCAATATAGAAACTGCCTCCATAATATTGACCTGTAAGCAAGCTCGTTCGTTGGGCAGTTTTTGATCAATGATTGATGTGGGAGGGCCCAGTTCACTATAAACAGTGCCATGCCTCTCAGATGATGTAGGAAAGCAGACTGAGCGAGTTGATAAGCAGGGTTTTCCCATGACAGCCTTTTCAGTTCCTCCAGGTTGCTGCCCTGGCTTTCTTCAATGATGGTCTGTGATGTGGAACTACAAGGTGAAATAAAACATTGTTTCCTCAAATTGCGTTGGACATGATTTATCACTAGAAAACCTACTCAAGATAGGGGGACTGGCTTTCAAGGAGAGGAACAATTTGGAAAGGCCCAAGGTTGCAGGGAACTTGTGCCTGAGGACTGGGGAACTCAGCCTGTGTCCCAGTTGCTTGGAGCAAGGAGCCAAGTGACATGAAGCTCAAAGCTGGCAGAGGCCAGAGCATGCAGGGCTTGTCTGGCCATGGTGAGGCTTTGAGATTTTACACCCAGGGTAAGGAAGAGCCATGACAAGGTTACATAGGGACATTACTGAGCATTAACATTTCTGTTTTTTATGGGGCTATAGTCTTAGAAGGAAGCACTTTCCCATTTTCCTGCCATCCTTACCAAGTCTGAAGTGCAGAATAGAATGAGTTCCCCTTGGGAGTAAAGGAAGTGCCTGGGAAAGAGCAGGAAAAGCAGGGACGTTGGTGGGAGGCAATGCATCTGGGTAAAGAAGGGATGTTTGATGCACACATATATTCTACCAGCTTTTCTTGGCACATTCTAGAATGTAGGTATTGATAAAGACGATGTTATGTTGTCAAGGTTGGATAGCAGGAGATAAGGACAAAGGGGCGACCACGTGAGACAGAGGGAGATTCAAAGGGCTTTGTACACAATGAGAGCTGAGTTGCATTTTGAAGAAACCCAAAGGCAAGATCAGTCTGGGGTGGGTGTGGGGGTTGCAGGCAGGTGAGAGAAAATTCTAGAAGGAGAATCAGCTTGAGTGAAGGCATATAGGAATAAAACAACATGAAGGGCATTGGGACAAAGAGATGGAAAGAAGTGATGAATCTGGACAGGCAGACCATGAAAGGCCTTTTGTGTCAACCATGAATAACTAACAAAATGCATATTTGGCACTAGGCACTGAGTTAAATGCTTGCATTCATTAGCTGCTTAATCCTAATAGTGACACCATGAGTTGGCATTATTATGATTATCCTCATTTTATAGATGAGGGAATTGGATGGATATGTAGATTGTTACAGTCAATAAAAATAAAATATAGCTGAAAATGGGTAAAACCACACAGTATGAATAGAATAAAATAATATATATATAGGTATATATTAAAATGATATTACGGAGGACTGGAGAGACGGGTCTGTGGCTAAGAGCTCTGGCTGTTCTTTTAGAGGCCCTCAGTGTGCTTCCCAACACCCACACAGTGGCTCACACCTCTTTGTAATTTCACTTCCTGGAGATCTGACACCCTCTTCTGGTCTCCAAGGGCATCAGGCACACACAGACACCCATGCAGGCAAAATACTCATGCACATGAAAAATTCACAGGCTGTCAAGAAGGTCAAGGCACTTATAGCCATGGCTGACAACCTGAATTTGATCCCTGGACTCCACATGGCGGAAGGAAAGAACCCACTTCTGAAGGTTGTCCTCTGATCTTTACATATGTATTGTGGCTTGTATGCATGTGCACATGCTCATACACAAACTAACCAAATCAATAAACATTGTAAAAATGAAAAAGAAATCACATTTAATTAGAAAGCACCTGTTCAGGGTATCATGACAGTAGATAAGATCTCATATAATCAGAAATCTGAGGACTATAAAGGTTGAATCAAGAAAAATTAGACTTGATAGAAATAATCTATAAACTTAAACTATGGCAATCTACACTGCTTTAACTTTTGTAATTAAAATTTGATGGAAGAATAAAGTCTACCTGTTGTAGTTTACCTCTGTAATAACTGGCTCAGAGAAAGTGAATACCAACCAACCAAACAACCAAACAAACGAAACAGAACATAAGTGAGACAAATAGCTCACCAACATTTGCAGAAGCTGATTGACACGCCACATTTTAACTATGAAATTCAGCAAGAAGAATATATTTCAATGACTAATTTAGGCAAGGAACAAAATAGATGTTGACTACAATGAGTATGGGCTGAGACTGGCTTAATAGGTTTTCTCTGGATGAATAGTGTATGTGTGTGTGTGTGTGTGTGTGTGTACTAGACACTCATTGAATCACACTGATTGACACCTCTCTCTCTATCTGTATGTATATATCTATTTCAGTTAATTTATTATCATTATTGTGCATATGTATTCATATGTGTGTACATTTGTGAAGACCAGATGTTCATGCTAATTATCTTTCTCATTTACTCTCCACTTTATTTTTTGAGTAGTCTCTTTCTGATTTTCGAGCTAATTGATTTGGCTAGACTGGCTGGCCGGCATGCCCAGGAACCTCCCCACACTGAGACTGTAGCTGTGCTCTGCTGTGCCTGGCTTCTTACCGAGGCACTCAGGAGTGGAAGAAGGCCCTCATGTTTGAATGGTGAGCACTTCACCAACTAAGCCACTCTCCAGCTTTATTATTATTTTTTTTTGAGACAGGGTTTCTCTGTGTATTCTTGGCTCTCCTGGACTTGCTTTGTAGACCAGGCTGGCCTCAAACTATTATGATTATTATCATTATTATTTTAAAGATTTATTTATTTATTATTTATATAGTTTTCTGCCTGCATGTGTGCCAGCAGGCCAGAAGAGGGCACCAGATCTCACTATAGATGGTTGTGAGCCACCATATTGTTACTGGGAATTGAACTCAGGACCTTTGGAAGATCTTAACTTCTGGGGCATCTCTCCAGCCCCCTGAAGTATTATTTCATAAATATGTTGAACCCATAAATGTGGGTTCCTGGGGTCTAAATCAGAGCATAAAAATGTTCTTTATATGACTGCTGTGGCTTCGGAGAGGAGGGAAGGGGGGTGAGGGTCCTGCAGGGACAGGAAGGGGAAGGAGGCAGGGTTCAGCAGGGTTCAGCAGGGTTCAGCAGGGGTCCTTTTAAGGAGGCTCATGAGAGGGAAGGGGTTTGTCACTTGACATGGAAAAACTTGTAAAAACATTGTTTGCGATGCCGAGTCACCAGCTTGGACGCACTTGCTCTAGTGCCCGCTGCCTGTTACCGGCCTCTAGACCAGAGGCCAGACCCTCACGCCCTGCCGGTTATGCTGCTGGGTGATTGTGTTCTTTCAGAATGACAGTCGGTGGCTGCGAGCGATGTTTTTAAACATTTCCACACCAAGAGCACGGGCTAGCTTCTTGAGGAGTCTGTGTCGTGATGTATTCATGCACCACCCTTATGCCCAGTACACATTTCCTTTCACAGCTCATCTGTAGACAGATATGAACCTCCTTCAGATATCACAGCCACTGCTAGAGTTTACAGAATGGATATTTAATATACTGTGGGCAATCCAGAACTTTAAAGAACCAAGTCTGTACTATTAGTTTTGAATAGCACTTATGAATTGCTTGAAAATATACATTCAGTCTGTCTCACTGTATGCTAAGTTGCATGTATTTCAATATTATGTTCTGAATGTGAAGGTTAACAATGTTAATCCACCAGGACATAATGTATAAGGAGCAATACAGAAAATAGAAGCACACTTGCCTGAATCAGTTACTGTGCATCAAAATACATTAGAAAGACATTAATTAATTAATTAATTAATTATTTCCTTTTAGAAACTGGCCTAGATTCTTACTGCTTGAAGCACTGGGCCAGATGCTGAGGAAAAGAACTAGAATAAGGCACCAGAATAAGGCAGCTCTCCTGCTCTTGGGGAAGCTTGCAGAGACCTAGAGGTTTGCAAGAGTCCTTATAACTGTGAGCTTCAATGATCTTTTAGTGCAAAGTGGAGCAGATGCTTTTTGCATTGAGTGTTAGTTTAGTTGTCTTTGCAAATGCTTCTTTTTTTTCATAATATGCAGCTTCATTCACAAACACTGGGTACACGGTACAGTCTCCATCCAGTGGGATAACCTTTCCATCAAGAGACACAAATACAGGATCTCCAGGGTGCAACGGTTTCCAGTCTTGATCCTCCCAGGAAACATCAAAATACATAAATTACATTTGGCTTTTTCTCTTGTTTTTAATTTTTTTTTCTGTCAGACTGTAGATAACTAATATTGCTGATTAAACAAGGCATTCTCTATTACAAAGAGACAGAAAAGGGATGCACTGAGAAGTATGTGAACCCTCTAACACCAATGCTTCCAACTACAGGCACCAAGAACACCTCAGGCTTCACTGTGCTTGCCAAGCATCTGGGAGTTGGCTAAGAGGGTTCTCTAGGCCCAGGCAGGGCCTGGGACCTTTCTCAGCAGCAGCAGCAGCAGCAGCAGCAGCAGCAGCAGCAGCAGCAGCAGCAGCAGCAGCAGCATCTGAAAGTCTGTTAGAAAAGTAGAGTTTCGCCCCCTGCTGAGGCCCACTGAACACCAATCTTCCTGTGAATAAACTGCCTGGGATTGAGAAGAGCTGCCCACAGTGCTTTTTCTCAGTCCTGCTTATACTTCAGGGAGGCTAACACGCCCTTGCCCCAGCGAGAGGAGCTGGCCTTACCTCAGAAACACAAAACCAGACTCTGCCATCTCAGGGAGCATAGGCTTAGTAGCTATTCAGACAACTTACAAGAAAACAAACCTGTTAATCTGTCTTGTAGAAACTGTGTGTGTGTGTGTGCGCACACGCATGCAGGCTATTGAGAACTTAGTTCAGAGTACTGTACATGCTAGCTCTATCACTGAGCTATAGTCCAAGCTTTCTTTCTTTCTTTTTAATCGTTTATTTTGAGACAAGGTCTCACTTGTTTGCTCCAGCTGGCCCGAACTCATCTTGTGGCCAAGGAAGGCCTTTTAATTTGTGCTCCCCCGCTTTAGGCTCCCCATGCATTTTAATTTGTGCTCCCCGCTTTAGGCTCCCCATGCAGTTGGAATTCCAGGCTTGTGCCACCAGACCTGGCTCGAGCCGGTCCTTCGGGTCTAGCAATTCTAATGATCTCTCCTGACTTTTGGGACCTGACACGGATCCAGTTGGTTCCTGTCCTCAGCCAATCTTCTCAGCCTCTCCAGGATTACTTTTGTAGTTTTGAAGGATGTCACTGGTGAAAATATACTCGAGCAGTCCTGTGTTTGAAGCTGGTGTGGTACTGTCAGCTAGCCTGTGTCTCCTGAACTTACCATGTGCAGAGCTTCCTTCCACTCTACCACACACTCTTCTTTGAAAACTGCTGCTCATGGCTCCTTTTGGCTTCTACTCAGCACCTGCGAAGCTACAGGCAGGATGTGCTCTCCTGGTCTGAATTTGTGGGCAGATGCTTTATGAGGTTGCCTGATGACTACTAGAGTCATTAAGTAGGGATTTGAATTGGATCAGTGGTTTTCAAACATGAATACTCAAGCTGATATTGTCAGATTATCTGAGATTCTTGGCACCGTATTTAGAAGGCTCTCCTTTATGAAGGGGGAGTGAATCTGGGGAAGAAGGGAGGTGGAGGAAGCAGGGAGGAGTGGAAGGAGGGTAAACTGTGGTTGGGATGTTTTGTGTGAGAGAAGGATCTCTTATCAATAAAAAAGAGAGCTCTGTAAGTAATATGAACCCGTGGTTGAAAGGCCTCACACAGATGGCCTTCCAGGTCTTCTTAACCACTGGGCTTCCAGGTTCTACCCTGGGGAGTGGGGTTGTAGCTTTTGGACCTTTCTCTTCCCTGCTTTTCCTTCAGCCTCCACCGACTTTAGCCTCCTAAGTTCCCTGAGAGCCCCTTCACTCTGTCACTATTGATTAAATCAGGCAAGGTGTGGCACTGGATTGCAAGGAGAGTCAAAGGGCCGTGGCAGGAATGGCCCAGAAAAACACGTTTAGGGAGGTGTCAGCGACGTGGCCAGCTGCAAAGGCCATTAGCTAGAGACCTGTCATCATAGCTGTGTATCTATGGGACACTTCTGGGCTGTCCTTTCCCTTTTGTCACTCCCTCCTCCTCCCCTACTAGGTCCTCTCTTTTGGAGAGAAGCTTTCCCATTAGTCTAGCTTGGTCTCAAATCTACAATCTTGCTGCATCAGTTTCCCAAGTACTGGGATTACTAGCATGCGCCACAAGCCATTCTCAATGTTTATCCTAATATTAGAATTCTAATATTAGAGTATTCTCATATTAGAATAACTAATTCTAATATTAGAATATCAGCTGCAACTTGATGTGCCAGGGCGGTTGGTACCCATGGGGGCCCCCCCTTCTCTGAGAAGGGGGGGAGAGGGAGAAGGGGAGGCGAGGGTGGGGCGGGCAGCATAGGAGGGAGGAGGCTTCGGCCAGGCTGGGACACGATTAAACAAATTAATTAATGAAAAAACATGGGAAGGGAGAAAAGAATATAAGGCCTCAGGAATTAAAAGCTAGATTGAGGTGTGGAGACACACTACTGTAACGCCAACTTTGTACGGCTGAGTGAGAGAGGAGGAGCATGACTTTGAGCCAGCCTGGGTGGGCTACAATGGGAAACCTGGTCTTAAAAAACAAGGCAAAAAAATAAAACCAAACAAATAAAATGTATATAATTTTCCTCACCCATTGCGCATGGGTAGGATTTTTCTATTCTAGAAGTCTTTGGACACTTCTCTCCCCTCCTTATGAGGTTACAGCATCTTGTTAGTATCATTTCTGAAGAGTATGTTAGACTTCAGTGTTTCCAGACTATCAGTCTCATGAGACCATAGACCACACTCATGGATGTACCCGTAGAGCTAGCACATGCTATACATAGTGAGTACTGATAGGAGGCTTGGGTCCCTCCCTGCCACCGTTCGGGATGGGTAGTCTCTCCCATGGTCCAGGTATTAGAGGCTCAGTCCCTAGAGCAGTGCTGTTAGGAAAAGATGTGGGTCTTAAGAAGTGTCTCCTTGTGAGAAGCCCTTAGGTACTGAGGTCCTGTCCTGCAGTCACTGTATGTCTTTGCTTGCACAATTTACTGATCACACGTTCCTGCCACAGCTCCGAAGTACTGTGACTACTCTTGGACTGGAACCTCCAGAATGGTGAGCAGAAATAAGGTTTTTCTCTTTATTAGGTGTTGTATTGGTTATTTCATTATAGTAATGGAAAGCAGACTGATGCATGATAGCTAACACTAATAAATAAGCTCATGTGCACAAAATGCTGTGTGAATGGTCAGACTACACCCCAAAGTAGAATACTAATATCTCCACTATTTCTTTTCTTTCTTTTTTCTTTTTCTGTTTTTGTTGAGACAGGGCTTCTCTGTGTAATAGAGCCATGGCTGTCCTAGACTTGCTTTGTAGACCAGGCTGGTGCCTAACTCGAAGAGATCCATCTGCCTTTGCTCTCAAGGGCTGGGATTAGAGGCATGAGTCACCATGCTCAGCTGTTTTCAATATTTCAAAGAAACAAATGTTACCTGCAGATTAGGATGGATAACAGCAGCCACTTCTCCATTTTCATTTCTTGGATAATCAACTTTCTCCATTATTTTATAGACTTCAATAGCACAGGGAGGAAATTCTTTTCCTATGGAGATAAATGAGATGTGTGCTAAAAAGAGATGTCCTGGAAAAAGGGGGTCTGACGCATCGAAGTAGGAAGAACAACAACAAGGGAAGAGGGCAGCAAGTCAAGGACGGAGGCTCATAAACACCGAGAAACCAAACACGCTCCCGTCAGTAAGCTTCCCAGGAATCTGTGATAGACAGGGGTAGGCACAGAAGGTACACATATCAGTGTGTGCTACAGCACTCAGGGCTGCTGGGCTCTCTTCTCCTGCTTCTCCCAGCTGTGTGTTCTTGAGCAGCATGCTGGGCATCTGCAGGCTCAGGTTCATTATCTGTCAAGTGAACGTTTGGATACATTTATGGCAGAGCGCTTTCTTCTGACACTCCGCAACTGTGTTTCTTCACAAAACCATCAAGCAAGCTATCTGGCTTCAGCATAATAGGTATTTGTCTTAACAGATGTGCACTGCATATCTGACAACTATGTAGTCTGCCCAACAATGGAGTTTAACCCCCAAATATGATGCAAAATTGAACAACCCAGGTCTAAGAAATATTAGCAAGAATAGTTCGCAGATACAGTTGTATTCTCTAAGCAGGTACCGGAACCTGTGTCCTATGGAGGGCCGAGAGTGTGCTGTGGTTGGAGCCTAGACTTCTTTTCTTTAGAGAGGAATTGGAATGAGGAAACTTGTCCTCAGTTCTAGCTGGCTTTTGTGGTGTAACACACTAGCCCAGGATGTCTAAGCTTAAAGCATGTACCTCTACATTGAGCTTGTGATTCTGAGGTTGGTGGGCAGCTTCTCTGGTTTAGATGGGCTTAGGCAGATTTCTGATTATCTTGCTGACACATGTAAGGTGAGCCGGCAGGTCCACCAGCTGCTTGGTGATCTGAGATAGCCCCTCTCTCATGTCTTCCATTTGATAGGCTGCAGTTTGATCTGTGTGTCTTTTAGCTGGGAACTTTGAGATTTCCATCCTGTAACCTTTCTTTATGTAGGAGATCAGTACAGACTGAGTCACATAATGACCATGAGGGGATCCCAAGAGTGGTAAGAAAGCTTTTGGGATATGAAAACAAATTACGTGACCAAGTCAAATTCAAGAAGAGGGTTAGAACCTCCTGGATGAAGCAGGATAGAGAGGGGTGTTCTGTAGTTACTACCCTACATCCATATTATAGGAAACACAGACTGTGATTTGTAAACCATGTGTGCTGGTTTGAATAGAAACAGCTCCCACAGGTTTATAGATCGAATGCTTGGCAATTAGAATGTGGTGCCACTTGACAGAGATTAGGAGGTGTGGTCTTGCTGGAGTAGGTGTGGCTTTGGTGGAGGAAGCGTGTCACTGGAGGTGGGCTGTGGGGTTTCAAAAGCTCCATCCAGGCCCAGTGTTTCTTCTAGCTGCCTGACAATCTGGATGTAGCATTCTCTGCTACCTCTCCAGCACCATTCTGCATGCTATCATGCTCCTCACTGTAACAATGACTAACCAAACTCTGAATGTAAGGACGCCCCAGTTAAATGCTTCCTTTTATAAGAGTTCCCATGTTCATGGCATTTCTTCACAGCAATACAATATGGACTAAGACACCATATCTTCCATCAGGGTTGTGGCCTTCCACCTGGATGTATCATTTCTTAACACACTGTGGTTTCACACTTGGTATTTGAGGACCTGCTGTGCATATGTTCTGACCTTTCCACCAGACAGTATAGATCTGTCCTCGGATGAGGGTAGTGAGAACTGAATTTCCAGTTTTCATGACCTTTTGAAGGTGGAAGGACTCCCAAGTACAGAAGCTCCTGTGACCACGCAAGGTGCACATCTGAGGCTAAGGGACAATTCTTGCCACAGCCTGAGCTACCCACAGTTACATCATCAGCACTGCACATTCCTCTATGCAGCCAAATGGAATTATTTACATAGGATGTGTCCGAGACTTTTAAAGGTTTTTTTAAAATTTAAAGCAAATTGTCTTATAATTGTACTTCTTAGCACAGTTTTAGATTTATTACATGAGCAGAGGTACAGAAATCCACCCACCTCTTCACCAGTTACCATCCACCTGTTAATTACAGACATGATATAAACATATCATTCTTGCTAACTGTAACTAAAAGTTAGCCTGGCTTAGCCCTTTTCTCAGCAATCACTATTACAGCTTAGCGTGTTTTATTCTAGAGCTTTTCATATATATATATATATATATACACACATATATGCTTTTCATAATTTATATATGTATATGAAGACACACATACACACAGACACACTGGGCAAGGGGTAATTAATTTTTTTAAAGACAAAGTTGCACTGTGTAGCCCAGGTTGGTCTTTAATTCATTTACCTCCTGCTTCAGCTTTTCTAGAACTTAGATTACAGATATGCACCATCAGATTTAGCTTACTATTATTATTTTTAAAGTCAATTTGTTTACTGTATGCCTTGGTCTGCTGCTTGCTTGCTAGTGTGTGTGTGTGTCTGTGTGTACCCATATGCATGCATGTGAAAGTTACAGCAGGACGGTGAGTGTTGTCCTTTGTTGCTTTCTACTTTGTTGCTTTGAGGCAGGTTCTCTCACAGAACTGGAAGTTTGGTTTTTTGGCTAGGCTGGCTGTCCAGTGAGATCTCAGCATTCAGTGGGCCCTGTCCCACAATGCTGAGGTTTCAGGCACGGTCAGCCATGCCTGGCTTTTTATGTGGGTGTTAAAGATTCAAGCTCAGGTCCTCACGCCTGCAGATCTAATGCTGATACCCACTGAGCCATCTCACTTTTTCAAAATTAACAGCTTGCTTTTTTAAAAATTAACTTTTTGGAAGAGCATCCAATTTTAGTTTATTTAATTCTTCACAGCTGTTGAATATCTGGGTCATTTCCATTGTTTTGTTGTTGGAGATGTAGCTGCAATGGCCCTTATGTTACATGCTGGCTGTGCATGTGATTGCTCTTCTTTATGATATGGAGTTACTGGGTCATGTGATATGTACATGTTAAGAAGGATATACTAGAGATGCAGAGCGGGCTCAGTGGGTAAGAGCGCTTGCTTGGCACGCATGAGGACTCGGGCTTGGATCCTAGCACCCAAGTAAAAAGCACCAAGTAAAAAGTCCCTGTAACCCAGAACACTGAAGGGAAGTTTGTGACTGCAGCCTCGCTGCAGGTTCAGAGAGCTCCTGTCCTAAAGGGATGTGACTGTCAGCCTTGCTCCAGGGTTAGGGAGAGCCTGTCCTAAAGGGATGAAGCAGAGGACACTAAAGTCCTCACATGGCATGGAACACACACACTAACACATACATGCTTATATACCACAGACCACGCTCCTTTCCCCATACAAACAACAGATAAGCAAAATAATATATATAATAGAATATGAAAAAGAATATAAAATAAAAATATAAAATTATCACCTAAAGGGTCTTTACCAGAAGTAAAGCAGAAAGTAATGAGCATATTTTCTTTTTCTACACTTTGCCAAAATTTAACATCAGAAATGTTATCAGATTTGAATATTTTCTTAATCTAATAAGTGAAAAGTCTGTCACTTGAATTTGTACTCCTTTGATTACCCTTGATGCTGAGCATCTTATGTTTATTGGACACTTGAACTTCTTAGTCTTTTCTATGTTTTAGCTAGCATATATTTGCCACACACAATGGTGGGTTTTATTTTTATAGTGTAAGTAATATGTTTTGATCATATTGACCCTCCAATGTTCTCTCATGTCTCCTTCCCACTCCTGTTCATCTCTTTCTGTTTCTCAGTTAGATCTTTCTGCTTTTGTGCCTTTCTTCTAACAGACTGAGTTTCCTTAGGGTTGCTTACAGAAGCCTGGCGAGGGGTAATTTACAGGTGCACAGACAATTTACAAGTGTCTATACCACTGGAGAAAATGTCTCTCCTCCACAACACCCATTACCTTCTAGATCCTCAGAGCAGGGTGGGCCTCATCTGTCTTTGCTGTTTAAAATAGAAATTAGTGGGGAAAGGGAAATAAGTTTATTTGGGAGCTTTATTTGACAGCTGTCTTTCTTGAAGGTGCCTATCGGTCTTTCCCTGAGGAATCGTTGAAGTAAAAAGCAATCTTCAGAAAGCATTTAGGAACTGACTGTGGCATACAGTTTCCCAACCCTTAGGAGGCTGAGGCAGGAGGATTGGGAGTTCGAGGCTGGCCTGGGCCATGTAGTGAGACTTTGGAGACAGAAAGGAGGGTAGAAGGAGACAGAGAGAGCCAGCCAAGATCACACATGTGACAAATGGCCTAGATTCTCATTACTATTTCAGTGTTAAGTGGTTAAGTTCTACACAGAGACACCCACTCATGGTTAAGCCAAGAATGTAAACACAAGGAAACACCTGCTACCCACCACTCACCTTTATTAAAATGGTGAATAAAATCAAGAGCATGTTTAATCATTCTTCTCATTTGGTCCAAAATATCAGCTCTCAAAACACCTTGAGGCTGAGGACCAACTTCTATACCTATGTACAGAAGGAGACACAGTCATTTTTACATATATAGTAGAATATGTTGAAAAATTAAACATTTAAAATATAAAGATCTAGAATCCCAGTGTTATGACTGTTTAATATCATTGAAAATAATAGAGACAAGGACAGAGTAAATACAGAACATAGAAACCTACAAAGCTGTGCTGAGGTAAGAACTCAGGGTCAACTCTTTATATTTCCTTTGGTATTGTCAAAACATTAAAAACGTATTACCTAGTCAAAGACGTAGCACAAGTGAGGCTTGCAAATAATAGGTGAACGTAAAGAGAAAGTGTCACAGAGTTTATAGTTACCGTAGCAGGAAGAAGTATGTTTGTGCCGTCAAAAGTCCAGCTAACTAAGCGTTGGGCTTAGTCACATGGCCTCTTAAGCAATACTCTTGCCACTATACAATAGCATAACTCCATCTTACTGGTAAGACGGTGCAACGTTCTTTGTCTTCTATGAAATTATGTTCGTTTCTTCTATTCCCCAAACGCTTGTGCCTATACTCTTACATCTTCCCAGTGGTTGCTTAGGCATCCATCCTTACCCCTACACAATAATCTTTCTCTGCATTCCGTATCTAGCCCCTTCTGTCCAACTTCCCACAGAATCACTCCTTCAGCCTCCACCTTCCCCATTCTTTAAACTATTTGCAAATTGTGATACTGCACACCCCCATTCCATTCCATCCAACTCGTGAGTTCTTTCGCCTCATCTTATTTTCACCCATTTCTCATATTTCCAAATCTATTAAAATTTACTGTATTTTTAAAATTATCCACATGTAAACATTTTGTGCTTACAAACAGACCTTTCTTTATCTATGTGATATCAGGAGTGTTGGTAAGGGATTTGTCTATGCAAAAATAATTTGTACAATGTGCAAAAATATGTTTCTGGATATGTCTGTGCATTATAGGAGAAATTGTCCACCTCAAATTAATTTTTCTTCTTTCTAACAGAATCAAAATTTTGGTTGGGTATCCACAGTTCAAGGTAAAAGCACTTTGTTTTCAGCTCAAGAGTAGGTGTGGAATAGCTTAAGACACTTATAGTGATTCTACCACTACAGTGACTGAAGGGTCCCAAGTAAAGGCTGTACAGGGGAGACCTGAGACTCTATGTAATAAAATGTTGTTGTATGATGTTTAGAACTACAGTAATATCTTGTAACCATGTATAGACACAGTCAAGATTGTGAAACAGAAAAATAAAAGAAGACTGGGCTCTCATGACGTTGACTGTTATAATTTATATTATTATTAAATCACCATTTCATTTGATTATATTATTTGACCCCCCCCCATTCCTTTTCGTTAGACCTCTGACAGCTAACAAAATAAGATGCTGAAATAGAATTTTAATTGTAATGTTCAGGTTATCAGCAGGACAAAGTACTCTACATAGTCTTTGGGGAAGATGAAAGTGTGGCATGGTGGATCTATCTGACAGCCTGCCTGTCTGCCTGCCTGCCTATCTATCTATTTTGAAGTATTAAAATACCAGGCAAGAACCCTCTCACTCAGGCCAAAGCTTTGGTCTGTTTGGACTATGTAATATCAGATATTTAGCTTATATTATGTATCCATATTTGGCTATAGTTCTCTAATTATAATAATTATTTTAGCCATGTAACAAAAAAAATCACTTTGAATAGTCAGAACTATTTTTTGTTTTGTTTTTTTGAGACAGGGTTTCTCTGTGTAGACTTGGCTATCAAGGACTTTCTTTGTAGATCAGTCTGTCCTCAAACTCACAGAGATTTGCCTGCCTCTGCCTCCCCAAGTGCTGGGATTACAGGAGTGTGCCAAAGCGCCTGGTGTCAGAGCTATTTTTTTAAAAATTTCATTTGCTTATATTATTTGTCAACTCTTTCAAATTACTGTTGGTTAGAACATGAGATCTAACAAAACAGATTTAAGTTGTATTAGCAATTTTATTTACAGGGTGGTATAGGGATAACTGGGGTATAATTGGTTACAGTAGTAGGTATCCCAGGAAACAGAATAGAGTTGCCCCTACTGTAGCAGTTTACCACTATAGAGTAATTATCTACTTACAGTCTCATCTTCTCAGTAGACACTGAGCTCTTGGAGGTAAGACTGTGTGTCTTGTTCACTGCTACATCCTAAGGACCTAGCACAGTATTGTTCTCTAATACAGATTCATACGGAACATGCACATTCTTGCAATAACCATGGGGAAGGTCAGAGAAGCATCCACAGAATATTCTGTCCCATGGAGTTTTGGGAATGAGGAGAATGTCAGACTAATTTGAAAGTTTGAGTGTTACAGCAAAGGAAATAATACAAATAAATCCAGAGATCTGCTCAGAGAAACCCAGGAAATTAGGTATGCTTGTGACTTGTCTACAGTTAATCTGCTTACCAGATAGTTATAAGATGAATGATATGTGAGATAGCTAGACATGTTCTTTATGCTTCAGTGAAGCTGCATTTTCTTTACCTGAGGCAGCAGGAAGTCTGACTTACCAACAGGATACTTGGCAATGGAACGAGTGGTTGCGTATTTGAGGAAAGGATGCTCAATGAGATAAACATAGCATGGTAATGGAGCCAAGGAAGTCTGAACAGAATTGAAAACATCTTTCTTAGTATGCAAAGAATGTTCTGTTCTCCCGGCTGCTACCAAGTCAACAGTCCCTTCAGTGTGCTCTATTTCATAATTTAACCTTTGCTAGACAGCCTTGTAAAACGTTCTCTAAAGCCCAGTGTTATAGCTTTGAAAACATACAAGTGAATTACATATAAATCAAATTATATTAGCTTTTATTTGGCAAGAAAACAAATTATATGGGCAAAATGTACACAAAATAATAATCCAGTATACAAACCAAAAATAGGAAATAAATATTTCTTCTGAACACATTTGGCTAATTTTGCTTTTATCTTTGTTTGCACTTACTGTTTAGCAGAGCATTGGTCTTAATTCTTAAATTCTTTTACTCCCTATGGTCCAGATCTCTACAGATATTAGGTGATTCGTCACACAACTTCTACTTTTTTCTATTTGAGACAGAGTCTTATTATGTAGCCCTGGCTGGCCTTGAACTTACTATGTAGACTAAGTTTATCTCTTACACACAGAGATCCTCCTGCCTCTGCCTCCTGAGTTCTGGGATTAACAGTCTGTGCCACCACACCTGCACTAGCCTCTAGGCTTTCATAATTAACTATAAGCTATATGGTTTCATATAGTGAGAATTTTTGGTTTCTTTAGAAACACAGAAATGCCAACAGAGTCCATGTCAGAGACAGAGCCCCTGCTCCCTTTCCTAAGGACCCTCAGGGAGACTGAGTGGCCTGTCAAGCTACATCTGAGCAGGGGGGTCTAGGTCCTCTCCATGCAAAGTCCTTGGTCGATGCATCAGTCTCCACAGGATTAACCCCATCCCCAGATCCAGATTTGTTGGCACTGTTGGTTTTTTTTGTGGAGCTCCTGTCTCCTCCAGGTCCTTCTGTCCCCCATTCTTCCACAAGAGTCCCTATGCTCAGCCCAAAGTTTAGCTGTGAGTCTCAGCATCTGCTTCAATCCCCTGGTGGGTAGAGTCTTTCAGAGGACCTCTATGGTAGGCTCCCTTCCTGTTCCCTCTCTTCAAACACATCCATTGTGTATTCTATTTGCCCTTCTGAACGAAAACTAAGCATCCTTTCTAGGGTGCTCCTTGTTTTGCTTCTTTAGGTCTGTGGATTGTAGTATGGTTATCCCGTATCATATTGCTAATATCTGCTTATATGTGAGTACATACCATGCTTGTCTTTTTGGGTCTGGGTTGCCTCACTCAGAATGATCTTTTCCAGATTCATCTGTCTGCCTGCAAATTTCATGATGTTATTGTTTTTAATAGCTGAGTGGTATTCTATTGTGTAGATGTACCACAGTTTCTTTATCTATTCTTCAGCTGAGAGACATCTGGGTTGTTTTCAGTTTCTGACTATTACAAATAAAGCTGCTATGAACATAAAGCCTCTATGAACAGAGTTGAGCAAGTGTCTTTGTTGTATGGTGGAACATCTTTTGGGTATATGCCTAGGAGTGGTACAGCTGGTTCTTGAATTAGAGCTGTCCCCAATTTTCAAAGAAAGTGCCAGATTGATTTCCAAAATGGTTGTTCAAGTTTGCACTCGTCACCATCAGTGGAGGAGGGTTCCTCTTTCTCCACAACCTTGCCATCATGTGCTGTCACATGAGTTTTTAATCTTTGCCATTTTGATGGGTGCAAGATGGACTCTCAGAGTCATTTTGATTTGCATTTTCCTGATGACTAATGACACCGAGCATTTTTAAAGTGTTTTTCAACCATTTGATATTCTTCTGTTTAGCTCTGTACCCCATTTTTAAATTGGATTATTTAGTTTGCTGGTGTTGTTGACTGCTACTTGATCACTCCCCCCTGGTGGGTTCAGCCTTGCCAGACCACAGAAGAGGAGGATGCAGCCAGTCTTGATGAAACTTGATAGGCTGGGGTCAGTTGGTAGGGGAAGAGGGTTCCCCCTTTTGGGGGACTAGGGTAGGGAAGCAGGGGCAGAGGGATGGAGGGTGGAACTGTGATGAGACAGGAGGGGGCTACGATTGGGATGTAAAGTGAATAAATTTTAAAAATTAAATAAAAAACAGAAATGTTATGGGAGTATGTATTTGTTTGAATATAAGGTGTGGAATATGCTGGTTCAGATTGTCCACAGCAGCTGGCTGATTTGCCAGGTGCTCTTGCAGGGGCATGATTTTGCCAGCTGAAAATAGTTTACATGTGGAACTCTGGGGGCTCTTCAGAGAGTAAGTCTATAAATGCCAGTGCCCCAAGAGAGGCAGTGGTTGCTGCTTCCCCTGCTGCTCCCACCCATTGCCCTAGTTGCTGTTTGCTGGCTTGCTGGTTGGAGATATCCTATGACTGAGATTAAATTCTCCCCAAGGAGCACGATGCCCCTCATTAGCAGAGAGAAGTCTAGAGATAGCGATGCTCCCTTTCCCTCTAACCTTCTCTCTACCTAGTGTTTGGAGGTTGGAAGGGATAGGGGTGGTGTAGGGAGGTAAGAAGAACACAATAAAGTAGCCAAAAGTTCGTGTATGATAACTAAAGCACTCCAACTTTCTCCTCAATGAACAAAAAGGATAGCTGCATTGTGCTCTTCTACCAGAAACACTAAGTAGTTACTGTTAAAACTCAAGGGACACATGTCCCTCCCCAAGTCCACAGATAGGGGAGGTCTTCTTTTCCTTCCTTCTGATCCTAGTCTATTGGGTCTCATCAGGAGTGGCTGCATTTTCTTCCTCTGTGGCCTGGTAAGGCTGTTCCCCTCTTAGGGGGAGGTGATTAAAGAGCAGGCCAATCAGTTCATGTCAGAGACAGTCCTTGTTCCCATTACTATGGAACCCACTTGGACACTGAACTGCCATGGGCTACATCTGTGCAGGGGTTCTAGGTTATCTCCATGCATGCTACTTGGTTGGAGTATGAGTCTCAGGAAAGACCCCTGTGCTCAGAATTTTTGGATCTGTTGCTCTCCTTGTGGAGCTCCTGTCCTCTCCAGATCTTACTATTTCCCACTTCTTTCTTAAGATTCCCTGCACTCTGCCCAAAGGTTGGCCATAAGTCTCAGCATCTGCTTTGATAGTCTGCAAGGCAGAGCCTTTCAGAGGCCCTCTGTGGTAGGCTCCTGACTTGTTCCCTGTTTTCTCTTTCTTCTGATATCCATATTCTTTGCCTTTCTGGATAGAGATTGAGCATTTTAGCAAGAGTCCTCCCTCTTGATTAGTTTCTTTAGGTGTACAGATTTTAGTGGGTTTATCCTATATTATATGTCTATATGAGTGAGTATATACCGTGTGTGGGGGAGGAACGGAGGGATTGGGATGGGAGGAGGGAGGGAACTACAGGGGGGATACAAAGTGAATAAACTGTAAATAATAAAGAAAAAAACAACAGAGAGAGACACACAGAGACAGAGAGATACAGAGAGAGGGATAGAGAGAGACACACACAGAGAAAACTCCCTCATAAAATCATGACAGTGTCCATTGCTAGACTCAACAGGAGGGTAGATATTAGTGCTCATGTCACTAAGGGTGTGATAAAGATTAAACAATAGTGTTCTCAAAAAAAAAAAAAAACCTCAAGGGAAGTGAAAGAAACAGCTAACCTTAACTATAAGTTATAAAAACGAATGAGGCCATTTAGTAACCCAGCATCCTTGGTTCTAAATGCTTCTTATTGGCAACTGCCATCTGTCTGGTGATACCATCCAGATCTTTGTTCCTGAGTTGTTGTGTCACCCATCTTGGGCCCATCCCATCATGTTTGGCCAGCTTGACTGTGTCCATTATCTTGGGAACTTTAAGCTTCCCAGGATTTTTGAGGAAGGCTGCCAAAACTCTGAAGATCTCCTGCTGGTTAAAATATTTTATAGTAACTTCAGGCATCCTGTGGCTGCCATGGGGCTAGCCAGTGGATATTTTACAGAAATAAACATATAATTCAGTATTTGTGATCTGGCTGTTAGTCTAGCAAATTTTCTAGTTGTAGACATTGGATGGTGGAAGTTTTCATTCTGCATATTTCTGAGCCTCATGTTGAAGTTGAGTATAAGTAATGCTCAGCATTCATCTGCATTTCCAGTGAGCAAAAGGATGCTCCTGGCTGCCAACGCTGGAGTCTTGATGCATTCATGAAATACACACTGAAGAGCTTAAGTGTGTCTGTGCATATAAACCTAATGGGGCCAAGGGCAAGATACTAGGAAGCCAAATCTCTTTATCCTAGAACTCTAGTCAACACTGAGTGATCTCTAACTGATCTTCCTAAAGCTCTGCAATTGAGATGCTTCAACTGCACCATTTAAATTTTGATATTAATTTTATTTGGTTTTACCAAATACTGTATGTTTGGTGGCCATCTGAATAAAAATTTTAACTTTGTAAATTCAAGTATCACAGGTGTTTTATTATTTTACTCATTGTGTTTATTTTACTTTCTTCTCTTTGTCACTTCTGCCTCTGTACAGTATCATCCAGCCTCCCATTTGGCTATGAAAAGCAATCCATTTGTCTTTGTCCTGTCTTCCCGACATCTTTAAATAACTTAAAAGTAAGGATTCTAAGATAACACAATAACATTGAGATTACCTTAATATAGTGAAACATCTGGATCAAAAAGTCATTCCTGGAATCTTCAAGGATAAGAGTGCAACCCATGTTAGAAGTAGTGTTATGAAGGTCAAAAACGACATCGTAGCAATCATCACTATTTTTTGGACCAAATAAGTGATTTATTTCTTGAGCTCTTCTCACTTCATATGGCAAATCCTCAGACATCTCTTTGCTGTAGAAAGAAAAGGATTAGCAATGTATATGGCTATGGTAACAAAAATAGACGACAGAAACAGCATAAAAAGAACCAGCTATAAGCCTTGTATATTAAAAAAATCCATGAGAGAGGCCTGGTGGTGGCACACACCTTTGTTACCAGCACTCGGGAGTCAGAGGCAGACAGATCTCTGAAGAACAGCCAGAGCCACACACAGAAAAACCCTGCCTGAAAAAACAAAAACAAAAACAAAACCGCAAGGGTCATGACCACCTATCTGAAACTCTGCAAACAAACAAGCATACTTTTCTCCAGCTGATGTCACACGGCCAGTGTTGCACTGGTGTGCCTATAAAGTGTTAGGTTTATTTGTGTGGCTGGTCGCAGGTAGGGCTCCGCAAACAGAATTTACCATACAGCGTTTAATTCTGTAAGCACTTGGAGTTACTTTGGGGCAAGGCCATCCCTCCACCACTGTGTTCCAGTGCAAAGAGGGAATCAAGTTCAGGTGCGTGTGTCTTTACTGGGTATTTTAAACTGAAAACTTGGGGCAGCTGGTGAATCAGGGACACAGTTTACAAATGACAAACCACAAACTTACACAAACATACTTATATGCATTTTTTTGTACAAACCCTTTTCAACAAGGGTTGATAAGTGATCAGCATATTCTCAAATGGTTCTCTACCCATCCTTTCCTTGCCACTGACAATCTTACAGTTGTTATACTTTTTTTTAAAAACAGTGCTAAAGATTGAATCTGGGCCTCAACTGGCTAGTTAAGAGTCTTCACTGAACTACAGTCCCAAGATGCCCTCCTTGTTCTTTTGAATTTAGAGATGGTCTTGCTAATTTTCTCAGGCTAGCTTTGAATTTGTTCTGTGGCCTAGGATGGAGGACTGTCCTTGTCCCAGACTTCTAAGTAGATAGAATTACAGGCCCTGGGCTGTCTGAACAAAATGTACTCTTTCATAGATGCAAGAATTCATGAAGTATTTTTTATTACTTTACTCATTGTTTTTATTATTTCACTTGCTGCTTCTCCTTTTCTTCTACCTGTCACCTGCCTGCATCGAGTAAAGTACTTCATCCAGCCTCTCAACTTGCTATGGAATGGAACCATGAGAGTGTTTTATACATGATAATGATTTAAATTTATGCTTCTCTATTAAGTCTCTAAATGATACAATTTTTTAAAACATAACTATGTATATTTCTATTATCTGGCTATTTTTAAAGAATTTATATCAGAGTCTTTACTGCCTGGAAATCATATCTGCAATCAAGAAGGTGTATAAGCCATTTTGCGACTATGAAGGAAAGGAAAAAAAAAACCATACAGAAGAAAAAAGTGCAAGATAGAGAAGCTCAAGGCATTGGTGACATCAGGAAGCTACCGCACTGGCCCTGGACCACCTTATATTTGACACACTGTTTACAAACAAAAACCCTTATTTGTTAAGATTGCCATTCTCGAGTTTCTATTTGCAATTAAATACCAGTCTTAATGTGAAATGCAACACACGTGTGCACACACTCCACAGACCTTTACATTAGCTCACGAGGTCACTCCAGAACCTGTTTATTTCCATTTGGGTAAATGACACCATTACCCACTCAGTTGCTCAGAGTCAAGGGTTTACGTTTTGGAAGAGAGCAGGCACTCTGAATTCTCAGGCTTGGTCTGGTCAGCACTAGAGGAGTTCCAGAGCAGCAGGCTTCCCGGGGGGGGGGGGGATGAGTGGGGGTGGTGTGGTGTAGCCACACTGTATAACTTATAACTGGACTGCCACAGGAGGTTGCTCAGGTCCATTCTGGACACTCCTGAAGAAGAAGACTTCCAGGAGTGGAATGGCAGAAGATTTCTATGCTAGGGTCAGTCTTGTGGCTGCCACATGAAGAACACATGGGAGCAAGCCAGGGTCAAGCTGGGTGCATGTAGATCCTGTAGATCTTCTGCCTGCAGAGGAAGGTTAGCTTTTGGAACCTTTTAAATATGTTTATAGTACAGAGAGAAGTCAGGGCTTTATCCATGTTGAGCAAGCATTCTCCCATCCGAGACATTCTCAGCCCACTTCATTTTATTTATTTATTTTTATTTTATCATTTATTTATTTAATTCATTTTAAGACAGGATTTTGACAAGTTGCCCAGGCTGGCCTTGCCCTGCCTTGGCTTCCTGGGTAGCTGAGATTACAGACCTGTGCTAGAAGGCCTGGCTTCTCTGTGGAATTCTTGTAAAGAGTGTGTGAGAGGAGTTACCACACCAGAGAAGGGGGCTGGAGAACAGAGAAGGCTCTAAGGTTGCTTCTGAGAGGGACTTACAGCGACAGTGCTGAAACAGGGAATGTAAGGGCACATGGGAGAGGTTTGTTGGTTTATTTATCTCATAATTTTTACAACTATCGTGAGACAGAGCTATCTAGCCTCTGAAGAGTAGAGACTAAGAAACAGAAGGTGAACCCAACTTAAAGTGTCACAGTCACTGAGAGGCCATTATCGGCATATTCCCAGTAAGAAAACGCACCCCAGTCCACTTCAGAGTTACTTGGGAAGTTAATATGTAGGTTAAAAGATTCATTCTTCAATAAATATTACTTTTAATATATGAGTTAGATAAGAGCTATTATTTTAGATAAATAAACATTGACTGTCCTGTTGTAACCTCAATCACAAAGATAAAGTATTTCAGAAATTTAAATTATGCTAGTAAAATTATTTGTGGTATTTTAGTGATTACTAAAATACCACTGATGTGTAACTTCCTTGCAAAACAAAGATTTTTTAAAGGCAAAACTTGTTTTATTTACATTTCTTTTGTTCTGTGGTAAGACTAGACCCAAGAATTCTCTAACTCAACTTAGTATTTATCAGCAAGCAGGTACACAGTCAGTCCTGTTAGCACAGGCCTATAATCCCAGCTACTTGACAGCGTGAGGCAGGAGATCAAAAGTTCATAGTGAGCTCAAAGCCAACCTGGCTAGTTTAGTAAGACCTTGTCTCCGAATAAAAATTAAAATAGAGTTTAGATTCATGCAGGAAAATAACCTCACATAGCCCTGTACATTAAAACCAGAAGGCCAGTGCAAGAAGCTATTAGCTGCTCCCCCATGTCTTACGCCTTAGCTAGCAGCCTACTGACCACGTGAGGTGAAAATTATTGCGTAACTCAGCTTTTACAACCACAGCCCCCAGAGATGTTTAACAATATTTCAAAGTTAAATTTAAAAAAAAAAAGATGCTAACTAAGAAAATACTTAGAGGCATTGACAATAGCAAATATTATGATTTGGACTAACGTAAAAATTACTTTTAAACTGACCTAGAGCAGTGACTATACACACTAGCTGTGATCCAAATCCAGAAGGGCCTGAGGAAGTGTCTCCAGCCCTCATTTCCTCAGTGATAATAAGCCACTAATAGAGATAAGCACGTCTACCCCCAGACCACAGACAGACCTGATGCTCTGTGGCTCTGGATGCCTACTGACTCTTTCACTCAACAAATACGAGTCAAAATATCATCATTTCCTTAGCTAGAACTTTATCATAAACACATCTACAAAAAAGCAGAGTGCTGAGTTTCCCCACAAAACAGTATAATGACCAAACAGTAATATATTTTTATTTTCTGAGAGTAATTTAGATTTTTATTTTTACGTGTTACCCCAAAACAAATTTAATACAGAAGATTATTAAATTTGTGTCTTTCAAGACACATGAGTCACAAATAAAGATCTTTCTTATTTGTTGCCATATACTGGATAGCATACAGCAAATCAGAGAAGATTTATAAGGGCCTGGTGCTCTTCTAGTTTATAAGTTTATAACAGAGCACATGGGCACCCAGTTTGGGTAGCTGCATAATTCATAATGCAGTGTGATTAAAAGTGAAACTGATCTTATTGGGCACGGACATTCTATGTATGGGTCAGACCACTTGGGAGGAGCATTTGCATGCTCACTCTCCCAAAGACTACCACTTTCCACACAAATATGCTCTCATAGAATATAGAACACAGTCTTACCTAAGATTTTCAAGGTTAAAAACACGATTCAGGTCACAGTCAATGTATCTGGTACATTTCTCCACTGCTCTTGGGTTGGTAATGAATGGTTTCACCTCCAGCCCTTCTCTGTGAATTTCAGCATCATTCTTTAGCCAGTGAGTAACGAGAAACACTCCAGTCAATTCATTTCCGTGAGTCCCTCCAAAGATAGCAATCTTTTTAATAGGTTCTTCAGCAACACAAGAGGTCATTTTACCAAATAGTCTGGTCTGAGTTCTGCAATTTAGAAGAAAGGAGGTCAAAGGACTCAACTCAGAAAAGTTTCCAAGTTTAGATCTGAGTGAGAAGTGCAAAAGTACAGAACTCTCTTGAGTACTTAACAATTGTTTCTGTCACTACTTCTGTGCTTGTTTATTCTATGGACACTCCCTTCTGTGGCCCCTCCCTTTACCATATTTGGATTAAAGTATGCAAGGATCAACTAGAGAGGCAGCTGTTAACGTCTAACTCCCTCGGATGGTCAGTAGACCTAAGTACAATTGTATTTTCATTGCCTGCTATAAAAATTCTGTTTTCATTTCAGAATGATTATTTATAAAATAATACCACATTAAGCCCAGTCCTCTCAAATATAACAAGGTGGTTTATTCAATGTTTATGTTTCCACTGACATTTAAAACCATTTCTGAAGTGCTTAAGGCACTTTTCAAAATCTGAAGGTGTTTGAGTCTCTTCTTATAAACAGCCAAGCTCAGACCTCTTCTTGAAAAGCATCCTTCCTTTCAGCATGTGAAGGCACAAGAGCACAGTCACTGAGGGTGGCACAGTGGGGAGAGTGCAGCAGGCAACAACTTGCTGAGTTCTACCCTGAGGAGAGAGCCAACTACTAAAAGTTGTCCTCTGACCTCCACGTGTGTGTCTGTTCTCTCTCTTACCCACACACAAATAATAAAAGAAATAAATTAGTTTTAAAAAGTGACTTATCTTACAACATAATATATACAAAACAACATATATACATATATTACACATATACTAATACATATATTTAACCATATCTTATGAGTTATGCAGACATGATCTTATTTCCTGGCATCAAAGACTCTCTTCTGGAATGTGTTGTTCTAATCGAGGTCTTATTAGGGAAACTTATCCAGAATAAGATGATTACATTGTTTTGGAGAAATAACTCTGAGCCAAATCTTACTTGATTTCATGTTCAATTATCCAGAAAGCTAAGAATGTTAAAGTACAGGAACAATTACATGTTAGCAACACTATTTGTTAAGGATACAATAAAGCAATTATTATACAGGGCATGTTAATCTATAATGTTTCCCTACAGCCATTTGCTTTTTTTTTTTTAATTCATAAACCTACTTTATAAGATATAATGGGTTAGGCAGACATCCTCATTGCAAGGGTAAAGGAAAGAAACAGTAAGCAGTCCTATTAAGTTTACATAAAGAAAGCTAGGCCTGGGAGCCAACTTTTTCATTAAGGCCAGTGTTTGCCACAGGACAATAGGGTATCTCTCTTATTTTTGGACTCTTCTGAACTTCTAATTTTTCCCTTTCCATGGTCACATAAACAGCCCATACATTGTAGAATCACAAAACACACAAACAAGACATGATGGAAATATGTAATGTTTCATAGTATTTAATAAGCCATCATCTCAGTTTTTTAAAAAAGAGATTTCAATGCAGAGGTAATACAACGTCAAATCTGCTCACACATCAGAATACTGCTTAATACAAAATCCCTGTAGCCTTTGGTTTTCTCTCTGCCTCAGCATACGTAAACACTTCATGATGATGACAATCAGGCGAACCCGCAAAGAGAGGACAGTTCCCTTGCTCCCAGGGTTCTAATGAGCTGTGGTGAATTATTACCACTCTGCTGTGTTTTTTCTCTCCTGCTGACCTGTGGTTTGTTCTGTCCTTTGCCCTAGCCGCTCTGGAAATGCTGCTTCAGTAACTCACTGGGGGGAGGCACCAGTGACTGGAACTTTGAGGCTTGTTTTGTGGCATTTCAACAGATCAGCACTTTGAAGCACACTTTCACATTTTCAAAGTTTCTATTATGGGTCCAAATGAGTAACTTCCTGGGCAATTAGTGAGCGATAACAGTTCTTCTACTTACCTTGCCTCCTGTGTGTGGTTTGTCTCCCTCAGGAAACTTTTTTAGAAAGCGAAAGCATTTTCTTAGAACTGGAGCAGCACAGGCTTTCACTCTCTTATACCAAGTTAACTTCCAAGAGAGTTTTAACTCCCGGCTTCCCAAAATACCAACTCTGCTTCCCATAGCACCTGGCAAGAACTACCCTTTTTTATCATTTATTTTCTGAGAGTTCAGAAATTTGATAGCACATTGAATAAAATCCTTCCTAGCTGTCACCACCTATTGACTAATATTTAAAATACTTAAAAAAGTGTTTCTTTCAGCACCACAAATTTGTCTTGTTTTTTGTTTTTAACAGGTCTTGCCAAACAGCGTAGGCTGGTTCAAATTCTTTATGTAGCCTTGAACTTGTCAGCCTCCTGTCTCAGCCTCCTGAGTGGTGAGATAACTAATTTTTTAAACAAAATTATGTAGTTTAAAATAAAGGAATAGCCAAGTTTGACTTCATAGTATGGCTAGCCAATAGACCAGGGCCAGAAATTACATAGGAGGAATTAATTTAAGCAGACGCTACTTCTGAGAAGATGTTCTAATTTGCTTTCTGTTGCTGTGATGGAGTACTTTGGCCAAAAGCAAACTTAGGGGAAGAAAGTGACTTCCGGGTCGCAACCTATCTTTGCGGGAAGCCAGGGCAAGAACTTAACGCAGGAACTTGAAGCAGAAGCCATGGAGGAATGCTTGCTGACCCACTCTACCTCTGCTAGGCTATCTTATGAAGCCCAGATCCACCCACCTAGGGATCGATGGTACACATGGTCAGCTGGGACCTCCCAAATCAAACAGTCTTTCTGAGACATGGCCACAGGCCAATCAGGTCTCGGCACTTCTTATACTGAGATGATTCTTAGATGATTTTTAGATGATTCTCAGCTGTGCCAGGTTGGCAGCTAAACTAGCTAGGACATATGACGAGGAAGATTTCCTGTCTCATGTTTCAAAGAAGGTGCCTAATAGATAATGTTCGGGAGTCAGGCAAGCAAACTTGCCTCATAGCTTCAGTTCCACCCTTTCTCTGTGGCCCTATTGCTGTCATCTATCTTGATCGACATTCCAGGTGGAGATAAATGACAACCAGAACAAAAAGGGGGTAGATAGAGTATTTGTGTTTATGAACTGTTGGCAAATATTTCATATTGTTCATGTCTAGATTCTAGATTCTTTTTCTTTCTTCCTTTCTTTCTTTCTTTCTTTTTTTTTTTTTTTTTGTGTGTCAGGAATCCAACCCAGGGTTCTATAGTTCTAGGCAATCTCTCTACCACTGAACCATACCCCATCCCTTGTCCCTTTTAAGAATGAGAAAAAAATGGGGGGGGGGGATTATGACTTATACACATTTATGTCTGTATATCTCAAGTTGAATTCCACTTCCTTAAAGATTATTATACTCATGTCTTAGGTAGGTATTCTATCTGGAATCATGATGAATAAGTTTTTATTTTTCAGACATTTTTTTGAAGTCATTTTCCAAATTGAAAATAATCCTATTCAAAATTTATTTCTTATCTTGCCCTCCAAGGTCTGCCATAATTTAGCAACCTACTATCTAATAGCACTCTCGTTTACTGACAAAGAAACATGTTTTCATTTTCTTGCAGCAGTCACATTTGTGGACAGTCTCCCTCCATAGCAGCCTTTTCCTCTTCTCCCCTTCACCTCTGTTACACAGCCAGACTACAGGGCAAGAAGAGGACACGGTCGTTGAGCTCAGACGTTCTGTTAAGAGAATTTCCTGGAACCAGCCATCTCAGGAACAAGTCCCATTTCGCTGGGTCAAAACTGAATTCATGTTCCCCGCTCGGAACTCAACTCCTAGTCTGCCTCCTTCAGATGTTTCCTGTTTGTCTGTTAACCAGTAAAGGATGTAAAGAGGAGAATTGCTGTTACCCTGTTATCTAAATAAGTCACACAAGTCGTAAGTGTGTTGCCTGACTTAATTTACTATGTTGGGAACAAATATGGCTTAAAGGGCTCCCCTCGATGAGAATTGCTGACCCCCGAAGACAACAGCCACGCAGTTGGAACCGGACATTCCAGAGATAAGGAAGCTCCCAGGTGGAGCAACATTCCAAGATCACGAGCTGCCCAGGCGGAACCGCTCCTCTCACAGGAATTTTACCTTCCCCTTCCCTGCTCCTTCCTTTTTCCACTTTTAAACTGATACTTTTCACCCCATTAAATCAGACCTTGACAAGGAAACTGCTTGGTCTCATCCTTCTTTCCCGCCCGTTTTTCTTTCAAGCTTGGTTCCCCTCGGATCCCACGAATAACTAGGTTGGGGCAGTGCAGCTTGTCCACTCCTTCATTACCTTGTGGTTCTAAATTCTGGGTCTCATGATTCAATTGACCACGTGCAACAGCCCGCCCTGCTCCCCCTTGCTTTGTTTCCCACCCTCTATAAATGTCGTACAATCTCCCTTCCAGGATGCACTTCAGATCCCTAACTGGCCACCTCCCTGTGCTGGCAGAAAATAAAGCTTCCATTTTAAGCTTCTGTCTCTGAAGGGAGTTTCTCGGCTTCCACCCCAAACCCAACAATTAAGTACTGTGAAAAATACCCCTAAAATGGCAGCTACTGTTTGAACCAAGAATTAATCTTTATTAAGCACATATTATGTGCTGGGACGGTTTAATATATATATATATATGTATATATATATACACATACATATTTAATATTTTAAGGCAATTAATTAAGTACTGTTATTGTTTTTTTTTAATGGTTTTTTGAGACAGGGTTTCTCTGTGTATCCTTGGCTGTCCTGAACTCACTTTGTAGACCAGGCTCGCCTAGAACTCATATCTGCCGGTCTCTGCCTCCCCGAGTGCTGGGATTAAAGGCATGTGCCACCATTCCTGACTTGTTATTGCTATTTTACTTTTTTTTATCGAGGAAGGAAACACAGACACAGAAAGATAAGCTGCCCCAAATCACAGAGCCAAGAACTTCTCTTTCCAGGCCGGAGGTTTAGCGCTCAGGGCCCAGACATCACAGCACCAGGCTTCCTGTGTAGAGTGCCTCTGTGGCCCATTTGCTCTCCTGAACGACCGACCGCACTGGTCCTGCCTTACTGTCTGCCCTCTGCTTTGGGTCTCAGCTCTTCCTTCTGGATACTAAATCTCCTGCCTGATCCATGGCAGAAATGTAATCTCACATTAGGCAAGACACACCTTGTTTTGCTGCCTTTGGGAATCATTCTCTCCGAGGCACAGTCCAGGATACCAGCAGCATCTTAGAAAATATCTAGTGTCTAGGAAAAGGGCAAGGTGGAAGGGCCAGGTTTTTCTGGGGCAGGGCGTGGCTGGGCTGGGGATAGCCCTCTGCCTCATCCCTAACCAGAACAAGTGTCTCTCTGTGGACAAAACAGCTAAGGAGGTAGAGCCTGTGCCGGCTGCGTACCTCACAAGCGACAACGCAAAGAGCGCTGCTTTTGTCTTTATGGGCTGAGAAACTCGAGTTGGTCCTGCAACTGCGGCGAGGCCTTCATGTGCAAGCGGCCCCTGCGCCTGCGCCGCGCTGCGCAACGAACCGCTGCGCCTGCGCAAAGCTTCCCGCGGTTTTTCAGAGGCAGGAAGTGCCACGCGGCCGTCGAGGCGAGTCTCGCTGAGGGCTCTGCTTGTACAGGGTGTTGGTAGGGGAATTCTAGAAGGGAAATACCGTTTGTTGACCCAAAAAGGCCTGTGACTGGGTGTGTCAGGCGCGAGGGCGGGGGTTGGGAGGGGACGTGAATTCTGACTGGAAAATGTCTCCAGTCCTTCAAGGAGAACCCCGAACAGGCCGTGTCCGGCCTCTGCCTGACGCTGTGCTCTTAGAGTGGGGTTGTCAGTGAGTTGGTTTCTACCTGTCCCACCACCCCACCCCTCTTACCCAACCCTCACCCCAGTTGAAACCGGAAGCTGGAGTCGGGACAACAGAATCTAGTGTTCTAGTGTTTTCTGAACAAGATTATATCTACCCTTGTCATAGCGTATTTTAACATATCTGGGAAAATGGGCTATGTTTTAAATTCTTACTCATAAAACAATTCTTCAAGTGATCACATTTGAAAGTTTTAAACCATAATGTCCATAATTACTAGGCTGAAAAGTTGATGTTATTGATGAATGAATTACAAGTTTCTTCCTTTGAAGGTTTAGTCAGCTTCATTTTGTAAATGTCAAGTGCTAAATAAGAAAAAAAAGCTTTGACGCGGAAGAAAATGAAGAGAAACCTAAATGAAAATTCAGCTCGAAGTACAGCAGGTATTGAACAACTTTTAATTTTTTTTGCTATCTTTCACATGCCACATAAAACATGTAAAGTTTATAGGAACATTTTGGAAAGAATGTTCTATAGCCTCTTTTTATAGCCAAAAGCTGGTCAAGGCAAAGTATCTAGCAGTAGAGATGATAGTAAAAGTAAATTTACTGAGATTTCCTCTGGTTCCTTTCTTTCAAAAGTTACGGGATTGATTTATTTATGGTTCTAAACAGGAAACAAATGCATTTTTGAGTTTTTGTGATTTGTTCAAAATGTTTTCAGAAGCATTTCTCTTTTTCTTTTTCTTTCTTTCTTTTTTTTTTTTTCTTTTTTGAGACAGGGTTTTCTGTGTAGCCTTGGCTATTCTGGAACTAGCTCTGTAAACCAGGTTGGCTTTGATTTGAACACATAGAGATCCACCTACCTCTGCCTCCAAAGCGCTAGGATTAAAGGTATGTGCCACCAGAGCCTGGCTGTTTTCTAATATTTTGTATTGTTTTTATTTTCCCAATTGTTGGGTAACCTAAGAATAGAAGTCAAGAATGACAAGAGCCAGGGAAATGATTATGATGTACAGTAAAGATTATTATAATAATTTATGGTGGAATACCATATTCTAGACATTTAGTCAAAAGTATTATTTAATCTTTATCATCACATCTGTTTTCTAGGTAAGACACCAAAGCACAAAGACCTTAAACAAATAATCTGTTGAGTGGTAAGAAATAGGACTTGAACTCTGGTTTTAGAGTTTAGTCTCTCTTGAAACAGGGTCCTGGACTCACTTTGTAGACCAGGCTGGCCTTGAATTCAGAGATGTGTCTGCCTCTGCCTCTGCCTTCCTGAGGGCTGGGATTACAGGCATGTGCCACCGCTGCCCGGCTTAGAGTCTATACTCTTAATGTTATACTTCAAATTTAAGGAAACTGCTCACATTTAACTTTGAAGTTATATTTCAAATCTTCTTTGAAGGCATAGTTAAAACCTTGGTATCTTGATTCTAGTTTTTCATTAGAGATCTTCCAGAGTTAGTATTCTCTTGTAGGACAGTAAGAACAGGTCAGCTAGACAATGGTAGAGTGTCAAGAGTTTCTGAACTGAGATTTAGGAACTTGGGTTTTATCTAGGTGGTGGTTTTTTATTTTTTATTTTTTTAATTCTTGCTTTGAAGACCTCTTTTGACCCTGAATTCTCTTCTTTTGACTGGAGAACCTGCTATTGCCATCTGGAAGAAGTAGTAGTAATATTTACTTGGATTGAGTATAGTCATTCTCTTAAGAGAGTGGTTGTCATCCTGTGGGTAAAGAACCCTTTGGGGGTTGCATATCAGGCAATCCTGAAAGTCAGGTAATTATATCACAATTCATAACAGTAGCAAAATTACAGTTATGAAGGAGCAATGGAAAAATTATATGGTTGGGGTGACCACAGCCTGAACCATATTAAAGAATCACAGCATTAGAAAGGTAGAGAACCATGGTTGGAAGACATTACCAAAATGATCCATAGAAAAATATCATTATAGATACCTGGGGTACTTGTTAAAATTATAATTTTGGGTTCCAGACTAAATACATTGAGATAAAAATTTCAACATTGGGGATTGGAACCTTGGAACCTGCATATTAATCAAAATGAGTCAAAATAAAGTTTGATAACTATGGCTTGAGAGGTTGCGGTCACACTCTAGAGCATGGTTAGAGTTTTAAAAAGTATTGTTCAGAGTTTTTTCTTTCTTAGCTTTGATATATACCATAAGTACTCTGTAGCTGATAAGGAAATAGACAAGCAGAAAAGGGAAATAAGGAAAAGAAAAGGCAAATTTGGGAAAGGTTTAGAGACTTAAAATGACAGGAATTACTTACAAATAAGAATTAAAGTGCTATGACAGAAGAAGAAAGGACCTTAGAGATACTGGTGAGCTATTTAGGACTTCTAAAGATCATAAAAATCATTTCAAGGGCATAGAAATACATCTGTAGTATATTAGCATATAGAAGTAGACCTTAAAATTTTCCATCATTACAAATTATTAATGGAAATTATTCTAGAAGTAGACATGCTTATTTACTTGTTTCATTCTAATTTATTGGTACATTCAATGTAGGCTGTTTGCCTGTGCCATTGTTCAATCAGAAAAAGAGGAACAGACAGCCTTTAACTTCTAATCCACTTCAGAATGATCCAGGTATCAGTACTGTTTCTGACAGTTACAGTTCCTCTTCTCTACCAACAGGTAAGAAAACAAGGAAAGTAAAATTTCAAGAGAAAAAGACAAGGGTTGTAGAAAATTACCGGGTCTCTCATTCCAGAAAGTTCCTGCTATTTTTCTCTACCCAGATATAGAGTTTACTTGGCTCTTTCTGAGCATTCCAGCACAGGAGGTTTGAGTTGCCTTGTCTACGAGGGTGGCTTAGCATTTAAATGGAGTATCTTTATGTCTGGAGCCTTTGTTCTACTAAAGTAGGAACTTACATAGCAAGGACTTTTTTTTTCCTCCTCAAAACATAGATTACTGTGTTTTCTATATTCAGTAGGAAAGGATGGAAGGGCTTGAGTTACTTGAGAAACAGGGATATGTGTGTATAGAGTATAAGAAAGTAAATGGGAAAAATAGACTGTAGAAAGGCATACGCCCAGGAATTTCTGGTGCTTGGTTCTAGTCATACTTTCGAAGAGCGTTTTTGCATATCTTTCTCTGTTGTCTCCCTTACTCTTTTCTGGGATCTGAAAATTCTTAAGTTGAAACTTAAGCATCGAGTAGGAGATGGGCCTTTCGGAGGTGCTTAGAGTTGAGGACTCTACCCCTACAAAAGGATGAAGGAGAAGTATTGTTTGCTGCTTCTGTCATGTGAGGAGGCTAAGAGGGATTATCTCTGAAGTGAGAACAAGCTTTCACCAAATGTCTAGTTTGTTTCACCTCTATCTAAGATGTTTTAGTCTTTAGCACTGTCAAAAATTACCCAATTTAAGATATTTGATGATAGCCCAAATGGTCTTAAGATACTCTCCTCTAGTATGCTTCCTTATAGCTTCAACCGGCACATTAGATAAGGTGTCATTGTTGGGAGTTTATTATATATTCTAACTCTACTTTTCAGAGATTGGCTGCCTTCTGTAACTCTTGATTAAATTTTAGAGTCAGGAAGCTTCTAATACGTGTTACCTTTTAACTAAGACCGCTAGTGAGTGTTGGAAGATCTTAAATGTTTGTTGACTTTATTTTTTCACTGTATAATCTATATCCATCCATCCACCCACCTACTCACCCACCTACCAATCTATTGTTGTGCCCGATTTGAGAGACCCCAAAAGACCACTAAGAGTTACGTCTGTTGCACATCACATGAGGATCTTTGTTCAACTTAAGCTTGGGCCGCCAATCTTCCCTGATGTAGCAGGTTAGAAAGTGAGGTCTGGAGTCTCAGGGCCGCAGAATTTTTAAAGGGAAAAACCACAATTGGGAAATTCCAAGCCTTGGTAATACAGGGAAGGGTAAGATTGGGTGTGTGTGTTGGGGGGGAGTTCAGCAAGCGAAGTGACCTTCAGACTAATTGTTCCAAGCCTTTCAAACGGTAAGACATCTAAGCTATTTATACGATAGCCTGCTGGGAGAGTAACTAGAACAGAATAAAACATGTCAATGTATAGCATACATAGTAAGGATTAGATTTGATGTTAAAATGTTATCTTACCCTCTGATTCTGCGTCTTCATTATTTTCATATACTAGCTCTGTAGTTACCCCGCTATGATGCATTTCTTGATGTGGGGTGGAATAAGGTTTAGGAAATACCGGATTAAACTAAATTTATGTTGTCAATTACAAAGCACCACTATATTAGGTTCAATTGTGGAAAAGAGATTATCATCTTTGCTTAAATACAGCAAGAAAGAAAGACATCTAAAAAATTAGGCAGCCTACGATAAATCCTACAACCAAGTACTACTAGAGATTGTCACTATATCTTCAACTTGTTAGCGCTCCCAAATTAAATAAATGTAAAGAATTATTTTGAAAATTTGTATTTTTATCTGTGTTCTTATACTTTTGAGGTTGGGAGTGGGAAGCTGTGAACCCAGAGGCGACACCTTTAAAGAAGACAGGGTATGTATAAAATATGAACCAATAAATGCATGTCTGTTACCCACTAATGTTACTCTCCGGATATATCTTACATTTCTCAAATTGGTTTAACAAGACTTTTTTTTTAAAGGCAAATACCAGCTTCTGCTGCTTATCCCCTGAGAAGTCAAGATTCTGCATCTAAATCTTTTCAGTCAGATGTTCAAAGAAGCCAAAGTGGTTGGGGGTGAGTCTGCATATGTTTTCTTTCCTTTTAAAAAATCTTTTTCCTTTCTTAGAAATACATTTAGAAATTTCTACATTAATAACAAACTGATATTTGAATATAAACTATGTATACCTTCTGGTCTACTTTAAGTTACACAATGTAATACAATGTAAATGTTATATAGTCATTAAGAAATGACAAATTAAAAAAAAAGAAATGACAAAGTGTATATTGGGTATAGATGTAAATTTTTTCCAAATATTTTTGATCAGTGGAAGTAGAATTTGTGGGTATATATGAAAGACTTAAGCTGAGTTAAAAATAGTAGGTTTTCATATAGATCTCTTTCTTTTCTTTTCTTTTCTTTTTTTTTTTTTTTTTGGTTATGCTCTTATCTTCCCTGTATTGCTATTCTCATTCTTACATAAATCCTTCCATTTCCAATATTTCCATCTCTACTTTCATATCATGTATGTTCTGATTTACTCTCCTTAAGGTACTACTTCAACATCTCCTTTCTAGCTTCTTGGCCTCTACAGGTACTTTTAAATATATACATCAAAAATTTTGAAGCTGGGATCCACATATTCGAGAACATGGCATTTATCTTTATGAGCCTGGATTGCCTCACTTAGTATAATAATTTCTAGTTCCATCAATTTACTGGAAATTTTCGCAATTTTATTATATTTTTTTTACAACTGAATAAAATTCCATTGTATTTATGAATCACATTTTTATTATCTGTTCACTGCTAATGGAAATCTAGGCTGATTTCCTTTCCTAGCTATTGTGGTTAGATGAAGAAGAATCTTTGTAGTAGGATATAGAATCCTTTGAGTATATGCCCCAAGAGTGTTATCGCTTGGTCATATGGTAGTTCTATTATTAGATTTGACATATAACCTTTATTTCCTACTCCAACTCTCTCCTTTCAACATCTCCCCTTTAACCTTTTTGTTTGTTTGTTTGTTTTTTGAGACAGGGTATCTCTGTGTAGTCTTGGCTGTCCTGGAGCTTGCTATATAAACTAGGATGACCTGAACTCACAGAGATTCTCCTGCCTCTTCCTTCTCAGTGCTGGGATTAAAGATGTGTGCCACCCTCCGTTTAAGTAATCCATTAAGTTCAGTTGCTCTTGTCTGTGGGTGTGAGGCTACCCTACAACATGGAAATCTTGTCAGTGGCCTCATCAAAAAGGAATGACTCTCCTCCAGAAACTGTCAGCTGCCAATAGTTCCTTAGTACGGGGTGAGGATAGAGCTTATCTACCACATCTGTGATGGTTTGGCTGGTTTGATCTTGTGTGGGTTTTGTGCAGATAACCCCAGCTCCTGGGAGTTCATGAGTGCAATTGCCATACCATGTCCAGAAGGCATTTCATAGCACTCCTGCCTTCCACGAGTTTTTATATTTCTATTGTGAGAAGCTTCCACATTTAATTTTCATAATGCAGGTACCAGTTTGTATTCTTACCAGAAGTGAATAAGAGCTCCTTTCTCCCATATCCTTGTCAGCATTTGTTTCTGTGGTGACATAGAATCTCAAAGTAGGTTTAATTTGCATGTCCGTGGTGGCTAATGAACACTTTAAAAAAATGTTCATTAACCATTTCTCTTTTCTTTCAGAGCTCTCTGTTCAAATTTACAGCTTGCTTATTTATTTATTTATTTATTAACATTTTTATTTTATATTAATCACAGGTTATGTACTTTGTATCCCAGCCGTAGCCCCTCCCGCATTTCCTCCCTATCCCACCCTTCCCTCCCTCATCTCCCTGCCCCTTTCCAAGTCCACGGATAGGGGAGGTTCTCCTCCCCTTCCATCTAACTCTAGCTTATCAGGTCTCTTCAGGACTGGCTGCAATGTCCTCTTCTGTGGCCTAGCAACGCTGCTCCTCCCTCGGTATTTATTTATTTTTAAATTGGGTTGCTTCTTGTTTAGGTTTTGAGTTTTTTGTGTATTCCAGATAGTAATCCTCTGCAGAAATACATCTGGCAAATATTTTCTTCCATAATACAGATTGTCTCTTCAGTTGATGAAACATGCTCATTGCTATATGGAAGCTTTTTAAAATAAAGCATTTATTTATTTATTTATTTATTTATTTATTTTGTATACATTATTCTGCCTGCATGTACACCTGCTTGCCAGAAGAAGACACCAGATCTCACTACAGATGGTTGTGAACCACCATGTGGTTGCTGGGAATTGAACTCAGGACCTCTGGAAGAGCAGCCAGTGCTCTTAACCACCAAGACATCTCTCCAGCTCTATGCAGAAGCTTTTTAATTTCAAGAGATCCCATTTCTCAATTGTTGGCCTTGTTTCCTGTGCAACTACAGCTCTATTTGGAGAATATTTACCTGTGTCTTTATCTTAGAGTTGGCCTTTTTTTCTAATACTTTTCGGTTTTATTTTGAGATCATTGATCCATTTGGAGTTGTTGTTTCTCGCCACCCCCAACCCCACCTCATTTGAGAGAAAAATACCTAGTTCTTTTGTGGTAGATAAAAATCTAATTGATAGTGAAAGTATACCAATTCAAGACAAAAGCTCCAAGGCTTCAGAGTGTCAGAGTGATTCTTCTGACTACATAAAGGTTCACTGAGATGTATAGACTTTGGGTCAAGCAAGTACTTACTTGAGTAGCTACATTAATATAGCTTTTTTCAAAATTAGGTGCTTAATTGTTCTGTGTTTATTCTTACTCAGAAATACAGAAAAAAGATCATGTTTTTAGGAAGCCATGGGGTCAATTCTGTTTTTCTTTATTTTCTGGAAATATGAGTAATATGGCATGTTTTGTAGTGATTGTCAATGTTTATTTTTTCTCAATAAATAGCATGTGTGAGAGGTTACATACAGTAGCACGGAGAACTCAAGTTAGTGCCATCATGGAAAAGCTTTCCCCAGCATGGGTGATAACTCCACAGAAGCTCATTTCTGAAGACCCTTGCCAAGAGTCTCCTCTCTGCAACCTTTTCTTTCTGCTTATATAACTGTGGGAGGGCATAGTGAATATTGTGATTTTCTGAGTCTTATGAATTTCATAAGCTTCCTAAATCTTTTGAGCCTCCTTCTTTCATCCAGGAAGGAGTGTTTCAATTCAGAGGAAATAGCTGCACAGCAGGGTATATCACATACTTAATGAATAGCAATATTTCTACTATTTTTGGATATTAATGATATTTATGGTTTTTATAACTTAAAGATTCATGATTGTGGGTTTTTTTATCCTCTTTAAAGTTTATAGTTAAGTTGTTAACAGTATTTCTCAAACTGCATAAACCTTAGGTTCATAAAACCTAGGCCTTTTGCTGATTCTTCCCCTGCTTTCATTTATCTATCTATCTATCTATCTATCTATCTATCTATCTATCTATCTATCTATCTATCTATCTATCTATCTATCTAATTTTAAGCAAAGGTGGGTTATGTGATTGCCTTGTGACGCTTGCAGTATTTTTGGGAAAATTATTCATAATTCAGAATTTGTGAGTTGAACTAATTTTTCCTTCCCATGTAACTCTTAACTGGCCTGCTGAGAAAGTAAACTTTTGTCTGGGTCTTATTAACATCCTGCACTGACCAGCTTTTACAAGGTATTTAGTTTAATGTGGTAAATGCTGTAACAGGTTATTTAGTAGGGGTTTTCAAAGCACAGAATATTAAATAACCTTACAGGCAAGCCATAGCTTTTTACTTATTTTTTACTTTGTAGAAAATTTCAAAATAAATAAAGAATTAAGCAAAAGTCCTTAAAATTTTTCTACGTGGAGACTGTTATATATAGGCTTGAATTATGAACACAGATTTGTAGCACTATATTCTCAGTTGGGAGACTGGTGTTCTCCAAGTTCTGAACTTGCCAATGACTTACTGTCTAACTTTGTATGAGTTACTATTTCCCTAAGGCTCTGTCTCTTCATCTAGAAAGGGAAGTAATAATATATTGTACTATCCTGTAATGAATGATGTGTTTGAAATTTCATACTACTTACTAGCTGTAAACCACAAATTGTCATAACAATGAAAAATGTCATCAGTTGCTCCTACATAAAAAGACACGGAAAAGTATGTTTTATTTTCACAGCCACAGAGGTGACAACAAAAATGTCAGCTTGAGAACTTGGGATAAAAATGATTTCCAACCTCAGCGTAAAACAGCAAGCCCAGCAGCATGTAGTGAATTCAGTTCTTGTCCAGTGAATTTGGGAGCTCAGCGACAAAGGCAGTTAGGAACACTTGAATTTCCTAACTTACCTGGACACAAAGACACGGAAGTACTCAGACAGACATATTCATCAAAACTTCCTGGCTCTGCAGTGAAAGGCCCAGACAGACCCAGTGCACCGCAGGCATTTAAACCGAGTTTTCAGCAAAGTCCATTTAAGAAAACAGTCTTGGGTGAGATTCCCGGAGAAAAGACCCCGAAGGTAAACATTTAAATATTAACAATAGCTTACTTACATGTTTAAATGTGTGGTAAATACTTACATACATGGTATGTGTAGATTAGCACAAATATCCAGTTTCCCATTAGAGTAGATGTGTGTTAGTTTCTGAAATGTCTTAGATATATCTTTTTTTTTTATAGTGGCTTTTAAAAATATTTTTAAGTGGATTCTGGTCTTCACTTTTAATTATTAAGGTAGCAGTAGTTTATCCATTGCTTGTGGAAATAATCCATACTTTTTCCCATTATTTGTTTAGTCACTTTACAGCCTGATCTCAGCTCCCTCCTCTCCTCCCATTCTCACCCTCAGCACCCTCCCCCCCCCTAAGAGAACAGGAGGCCCCAGCAGAATGAATGTCGTCCTCTCCCACTGAGGCCAGAGAAAGGGATCCAAAGGCAGATAACAGAGTTAGAGACAGGCCTTATTCTCATTGTTAGGGGTCCCACATGAAGAACAAGCTGCACATCCGCTATGTATGTGGGGTTTCTAAGTCTAGCCTGTGCATGGTCTTTGGTTAGTTTCTGTGAGCCCCCTTGGGCCTGGGTTAGTTAACTTTGTAGATCTTCTCAATCCTTACCCCTACTCTTCCACAAGACTTCCTGAATTCTGCTATTGTTTGGCTGTGGTCTCTGCATCTGTTTTCATCAGTAGCTGCATGAAGCCTTTCAGAGGACAGTTATGGTAGGCTCCTGTCTGCAAGCAGAGCAGAGTATCAGTTCATAATAGTGTCAGAGGCTGACTCTCTCCCATGAGGCGGTTCTCAAGTTGGGCCAGTCATTGGTTTGCCATTCCCTCAATCTCTGCTCCGTCTTTATTCCCATGCTTCTTGTAGGCAAGACAGATTTTGGGTCAAAGGTTTTGTGTGGGTTGTGTCCCCTTACCTCCACTGGAAACCTGCCTGGCTACAGGAGATAATGACTTCAACCTCCATATCTCCTACTGCTCGGAGTCTCAGCTAGGGTCACTTCCATAGATTCCCAGGAGCCTCTATTGTCCCAGAGATGGCCCCTACCAATTTCTGTTCTCCCCTGAACCCTGGCCCCCATCAACTCCCATGCCCAGCTCTCTTCAACCCTGATCCCTCTCCCCATTACTTTCTCCAACCCAAACCCTTTCCCACCAAGTTTTTTCCCTCCATCTAGTTCAGGTGTCTATATTATTTCCCCTTCTCAGTGAGATTCAAGAGTCCTCCCTTGAGCTCTCCCAGTTACTTAGCTTCTTTGAGTATGTGGGCAGTCCATACTTTTTATTATGTCCTTTTCCCCAAAAGATACCAGAAACATTTTCCTGCAAAGTGCCAGATAACGTTTTTGACCTTATGGACTATACTGTCTTTGTTCTAGTTAGTTTACTGAACTCTGATGACTGAACTCTGCTATTATAACCTGGAAGCAGTTGCAGACAACACATTAATTAATGAACATGGCTGCGGTCCTGTGAATGTTGACAGAAACAATAGGTTAGACTGGGAGTGTAGGTCGTTATTTATTGAATTCTGCTTTATAATCTGGTTCTGTTCTGCCTTTCTTCTATACCATTTTGCAAAGGGCTGTTCATCCAGGACCCTTCACATTGGGATGGATATGGTGCATGCTTGTACATTCTTCTAGAGAACAGGTGCCTTTTCCCCAGCTGCACTTATAATTGGTCTTTAAAATATTTTCTACACATGTGCAGGTTATTTTCTCTCTCACTCCTCACATGGGGACCCAATAGGTTGTTGTTCTGTGAATCTCTGTGTCCTGGCAGGCTGCATTGCCCTACCTGCCTTATCCAGGGATCCCCGGTTTGCGGCTCCTCTAGAGGTTAGCCAGTGGGAGTCACTGGGAGGGTGTCCATGGGAGCAGAGGTGGAGATTTTCTTCTTTACATGTCTGTGCCCCTCCAAGAGCCTAGATTTCATAGTCTTGGCAATTTTATCTCTCTGTCCTTTGAGCTTCTAACTGCTGTTAGTGTTTGGGTGTTTAAGAATTCTGAATTTGTTCTGATAATAATCTGAACATTATTGTTTTTAGCAAGCAATTAGGGTAAATTCTGTTTTTTTATTTTCTGAAAATATGATTGATAGAGCATGTTTCATAGAGATTCTTGATGTTATGTTACTTTGTGCAGAGAATGATATGATGTCACCTTAGTAACAGTGGCTCGCTGTGGCAGTCATCTTCAAATCTTGTATAGGAGGGACAAGAAGGGGAAAGTTTCATTGGGTGCTCATCACAACCCTCATCCCCCCAAATGAAATTGTGTCCCAACCCTTGAAAGTTAGTATTTTTGTTTAAGACAGTGCCTTACTATGTTGCCCTGAACTTACTATATAGATCTGACTGGCCTCAAATTCATAGAGATCCACCTGCCTCTGGCTTCCAAGTGCTGGAATTAAAGGCTGTATTTTCAGTTCTTAAAAAACCAACCAACCAACCAACCAACCAACCAACCATAAAAAATGGGGCTGGAGAGATGGCTTGGTGGTTAAGAGCACTGACAACACTTCTGAAGAACTTGGGTTCTATTCCCTGCATACACATGATAGCTCACAACCTTCTGAAACTCCAGTTCCAGGGGATTTGACTCCCTTTTCTGTGGGCGCCAGGCATACACATATGTAAACATACATACATACATACAAACAAAACAAAAAAATGCAAAGTGCATTTATATTTCAGGACTTTTATATGTTCCCACTTATCTGTTCCCACTTAACTACCCTCTTAAAATTATAAATTCCATCTGTCTTTATCCTTTATCTATGCATGTTATTTTTCATGCATAGATGACAATTCCTGATGTTTTATTATACATTTATTTATTCACTTGTTTATCTGATGAATCCTATTTTAGATTAGAAATTATGTGAGATAGATGTAATATTATTTTTCTTTTTTGAGACAGGGTCTCATTATGCAGCTCACTAGACTGTTCTGGAACCTGCTGTGTAGAGTAGGCTGTCCTTGAACTCACAGAGATCCAACTACTCTGCCTCCTGTATGTCCACTATGCCTGGCTTGTTTGCTCACTTCTGTTTCTTTAGTAGTTTTGGCACAGAGTGGATGCCCCAAAACACTTAAATTTATTAGCGTATATTAATAATGAAAAATAGCGTATGTGGTGCTTTGATTATATGTGCATCACTTATCCTCCTCTCCTCCTTTTGCTCTCCTACTTTTACGCTTATTTTTTTCAGTTTTTAGAAAATACCTTCTAAGTTGAATGCCTGAATGAATGAATGAATGAATGAATGAATGAATGAATGAATGAATGAATGAATGTGCCTACAGTATGAGCTCATTAGCGACTCCTTTACTTGCCTGTTTGTAAAGGGGCTGGCATATAATGATTTTTCATGAAGGAGAAAGTTAATTGAGTAAATGAATAATGTAAGCAGTTCTTTTAAATCTTTGCTTATTGTGTGAATGAAGTTTGTAGGGAGGCATATGTGTTGTCAAAGTTGTCAGAAGAGTTGGTTTTCTCTTTTCACCTTTTTATGGGTTCTGAGGATCAAACTCAGGTCATTATGCTTGTATGGCAAGTGCTTTCTTTACTCTCTGTGCCATCTCTCCCAGCCCATAATTCTCTTCTTATTTTGAGTAATTCTGGTTTTCACTCTGCAATGCAATAAAATGTAATAGTGGCTTTAATTTTGGGGTTTAATTGCATTGAAACTTTTAGTAGTTCTTTTTACATACTTTACACATTTACTTATTATAAGAACCTAGACACTACATAGATCAAAGATAATGAATAAAGTGAAACACTTTTCTAAAGCTATGCTTTTTTCCCAAAGGAAAACACCTTGCATCAGTTGAAGGAAAAAGATAATTCTTTACGAATTATTTCTGCAGTCATTGAAAGCATGAAATACTGGTGTGCACAAGTGCATAAAACTGTACTTCTTTTTGAAGTATTGGGTAGGTATAATATTTCAAGAATACTTTAGTATACTATTTGGATATTTTAAATGCCATTAAGAATACCTAGGATACCATTAAGAGAATACAAATTGGAAAGGAGATTATGTATATTAGGGGAAATGTTGGCTGACTTCAAAATAACTGATGTTCACTACCAGTACTCATGAGATGGTAACTAAATGAATAAATGACATCATTTGATAAAAATTTCTGGAGCTAAACATGAATTAAGACTTGTATTTTATATATGAAGAAACAGCTTTGCTCAAGGGGAAGAAGATAGGGAGATGTAGATAAAAATACAAACCTGCAGTTATGTAGGATGAATCAGCCTAGAGATCTAATGCATTTCAGATATATATATCTATCCACACACACATATATATATCAATATATCTATACCTATATGTAATTATCGCAAAAGGTGGCTTATAGGTGCTTTTACTCTGCCTCAAAATGTAACTATGGAAGGGGATAGCCATGTTAGTTTGAGTACCTGAAGTTATGAAAACATTTGTGATCTATTTGTTCTTTTTCTGTTTTTGTACATTTACATGAATATATTTTAATTTAGGAAATAAAATAAAATAAAATCAAGTTTGAACAACGTCATAAAATAGTATTAAGCTGAAGACCTGACACTAGAATACTAATTAAGTATTGTTTTTGTTAAACGATGATACTTATTTGTTGTTATAGTACATTTTATTGTTATTATGGCTCTGAAATTCATCCAGTCTACAGAACACAGTGAAATGATACAATTCCTTCATAAAAGTACCATTGTATAAGTAGAACTAGGAGAGCTGTTATGAGATGACATTTAAATTCCAACTTTTCTTTCTTAAATTTTGTATTTATCAATATTAATTTCCCTACTTCAATGTTGCTTAGCTGTCCTGGATTCAGCCGTCACGCCTGGCCCACATTATTCAAAGACTTTTCTTATGAGAGATGGGAAAAATATTCTTCCATGTGTATTTTATGAAATTGTGAGTATTTTAAAGTTCATTTTCTATGCCTATGCTAAAAAAAATCATTAAATTACAGGCTATAGTCCCATTGCAGTAAAAATTCAGTTAGCAAAAGGAATATATAATTCATAAGTCATTATGAGGGGGTTATTAAATATTCCAGGATGTAGCTTCTTGCTAGTTTGTTAGAAGCCTTATTGAGGTTAGAGCCATTCCTCTGTGGCAGGTTACCTATGTGTGCCTAGCTATCTTGTAAGCAACACAAGAGAATAATATCATTTGGGGTTATCCATGTTTAATTGGTCATATTATAAAATAAACATTAAACTTAGATGAAGCAATAAATATTTTTTTACTTTTATGTTTTGAAAAACAGGACCGTGAACTTCCAAGACTAATCAGAGGCCGAGTTCACAGGTGTGTTGGACACTACAACCCAGACAAAAACATTTTCAAGTGTGTTTCTGTCAGACCAGCATCTACTCCAGAGCAAAAGACTTTGCAGGCATTTGTTACAATTGCCGATGCTGAGATGAAGTATCACACTAGAGTAATGAATGAAATGTAAATAGTGACAAAGGCTGTTATGCAAGTTACTTTTGTATAATTGGAAGCATTTACTGTTATTAATTTACCACTTGCAAGGTTTTATCACTCTTGTTTTTCTGTATTTCACTCATTAAAAAAAATAAAGCTTTTCTTACGGATTTGACCAAAATAGCTAGTTTTTTTTTTAATTTTGAAGTTTTATTGAACTGTGCTTACATATCAGATAAATCCCCCATTTAAATCGTGGGATTTAAGTTTTTAGTATGTTCACAAAGTTATACAACCATTGCCATTATCTAGATCCAAAAATTTTTGTCACTGCCATAGAATACATACCCATCAACAGTTACTTTCCATCTCTTCTCAGGACACTAGCTCCTATTGTGTAGCTATGAATATTTTCTGTTCTGTGCATTTCAAAGTAGAGCTAGTTTTCACATATGATAAATGATTTTTAAAATTTACTAAGAAGGCAAATTACTTGAAATAAAATTTTTGAGCTGATACTAAAAGCCATCCAGAGAAATTTGTATTGATATTGTATTTTCTTTTTATCTACTTTTATTTTTGGTAGAAAGTGATTTTTCCTTGTCCCTGAACAAGTTTATTATCATATATTGAATGAGATGTGTGCAAGAGAATCAAAATTGAGTAGGGTTGGTGGTGAAATTTACCAGTAGTGGTTAGTTGATGGATCATGAAGTTTTTTCATATAGTAATATGTAGGGAAAGTCTTTGAAACAAGTTTTTGTGCTGTTCGCAGGATTTGCTTTATAAGTACCACATCTTACCTGAATTCTTAAGGTTCTGTCTTTCAGACCATGTCTGTAAATCCACATTAGTGTCCCTCCATGCTTCATGTAAAAGGATCTCTAAAGCTGGTTTGCACTCCACACTTCATTTGCTGCTCATCAGTCCTTACATTAGAACTATGCTTGGCTGAGTAAGATAGGTATTAAGAAATAGTATATGCCTTAAACAGAGACATGACCTCAAAGGGGCATTTGAGATAAGTGGAGTGTGTCCTGTTCTGCTTGTGAGAGCCTGCCCTTGAAACCCTGCTGGGATCTACCCCAAGGCATAAAGGAAGTAAATCCTTTATTGAGTAAATCCCAAATCCCTTTTGGATTTCTGACTTTTTGTATTTATTACTGACCTATATAAAATCTACTGAGTTCACTTAGTGTTGTACGTACTTATATTTAGAGCTGACCACTGGGAATTGGATAACCTAGCAGAGGTTTCATCCTAGGAGTGGCCTCTTCCTCATCCATGTTGGCATGTCAGATGGAGTGGTCATGATTCCGGTTTTGTGTTCAAACTGTTGAACTTCCATGGGTGCACATCCTAGAGATTCCTGGTCCTCTGGCTCGTACAATCCTGTTCTTCCCTCCTGTGATCTTCCCTGAACCTAATGTGTAGGGATTGTGTTGCAGATGTGGGTACCCCAGTTTGAAAACTAATTTTACTATTTTTGCTAAAATGCTGCATTTGCTATAATTTATCAGACAGAAATAGATACTTAATCTACTTGATTATAGCCAAAGAGCTGAAAAGCATCTATTGTAGGTGTAGGTTCTCTAACATGGGATAATTATTTAAAAAAATTATTTTTTGGATACATGCCTAGGAGTGGTATAGCTGGATCTTGAGGTAGGACTATTCCTAGTTGTCTGAAAAGCACCAGATTGATTTCCAAAGGAGTTGTACAAGTTTGCATTCCCACCAGCAGTGGAGAGGATTTCCCTTTCTCCACAACCTCTCCAGCAGGTGTTGTCACTTGAGTTCTTTATCTTACCCATTCTGACTGGTGTAAGATGGAATCATTTTTTTTTAATTTTTTAATTTATTTATTTTTATATCAATCACAGGTTAGGTACTTTGAATCCCAGGCGTAGGCCCCTCTCTCATTCCCTCCCACCTTCCCACTCCCTCCCTCATCTCCGTCCTCCCCGCCCCCTCCAAGTCCACCAACAGGGGAGGACCTCCTCCCCTTCCATCCAACCCCAGCTCATCCTGTCTCCTCAGGGCTGGCTGCAATGTCCTCCCCTGGGATCTAGCCAGTCTGTCACTCCCTGGCTTGTATGGGGGAGGGTCAAAGAGTCAGCCATCAAGTTCATGACTGAAACAGTCCCTGTTTCTCTCACTAG
>CM053746.1:43237825-43252831 GCA_028658305.1 Pachyuromys duprasi | reverse complement strand
AGGAGGAAGCTCTCAAGGTCTCCAAAGAACAGGAAAAAATACATTTGTGTCAGACAACCCACATAGGGGATGGATGGAACTTGGCTGTGCATGTTCTGCAGCAACTTGGGCATTGTGACGGAGGAAAAGCAGAGGTCAGAGAAGGACAAGTTGCTGAGAAAGAAGTACATGGGCGTGTGGAGACGGGAGTCCAGTAGAATGAGGAAGAGGATGATGAGGTTCCCCAGGACAGTGGTGAGGTACATGGCCAGGAACAGGGCATAGAACAGGTGCTGGCGCTCTGGAGGGATGGGCAGGCCCAGGAGGAGGAACTGGGAGATGACAGTTTGGTTCCCTTCTGTCATGTTGTGTCAACAGAAAAATTTTAAAGTCTCCTTAAATCTAAATAAAAATAAACACATTTCTATGATATGCAATCTGCTACCAGTTCTTTGGTTGATTACACCCTCCTCAACTGAAAGAAAGTTACATTCCTTTCTTTTGTTAATGCATGTTTTTGATGCAGGGCCTCTCAGTCTTGCCTGTCTTGGAGCTTCCTGTGTAGACCAGGCAGGCCTGGAACTCTGACTCCTGAGTGCTAAGGTTTAGGGTATGCATCACCATGCCTGGATTAAATTTCTTAAATTTAGCCTCATGATTAAATCTAAGCCACTTCTCAGTCATTTTCACTAGTTATTAGATAGTACAGTGATATTGTCTGTTACTTCCTACCGAAAACCCCTTCACAGATCAGCTGCTCTCCGGCTAATTCATAGGCCATTCTTTCTCAACAATTAGAATTTGTTTGTTTATTTAACAGTAGCTACTGTTTCCTGGGACTTCACACTAAACACTTCTCTCTTATAATTCTATGGTCATATCCCTGCAAATGTTTGCCTATTTTCATGACATCATTATCACCTAAAATTCTTAGTCCTCACCATCAACAGCTTACTCTCTATCCATGAGTGTAACAGGACCATCTTCAGCTCAGTAGATCTCCAATGCCATGGGCAGCTCACCTTCACCTTTTCCCAGTCTCCTCATCCAGTTTCTCTCATCTCAGGGAAAGAAATCCAGACTCCATTCATTCCCACGACCATCAACGTCTAATCTAACAGGTTCTGTAGAGCCTGTCATTTCATTTCATTTCTTTCTAAGTCAGCCATGCTAATTCCAATTGCCATGCCGGAGCTGCCACTGGGTATCATCTGGATGGTCTGAGTGCCCTATTGGAATATTTCATCTCCCTTCTTCCATACTCTAGTTCAATCTTCTCACATTGTGGCAATCTGAAATGAAACTGATCATCATTCTTTCAGAAGTCTTTTTTTTTTAAATTTGGTTTCTCCTCCTCAAGATAAAATCAAAAGTACTTTTAAAGACACAAAAGAAACGGGATCATAGCAACTGACCGCTTCCTCCTTCCACAGCAACTCTTACATCCACACCCCATCGCCACTGGGCTTAAAGGTCACAGTGCCCTGACCCTAGCCCACCACAGTTGTTCTTCCTGCTGGTGCCGTGTTCTCTCAGCTGCCATTTTACCAGGCTTACTCTACAGTTCAGTTTGTGTGGCTTCAGCCACTGAATCTTTCCTTCCTAGGTGAGACTGCTTTGTTCCCACCCTCAATGCCCTGATCACTGGTTTGAGTTGACTTCTCACCATATTGTGTCTATGAAGGAAAGGCTGAGTCTGCCTCCATCTTGCAGCAGGGCTATGTGCCATGCTGCCTGGATGTGAACATATTGTCACAAATATTTATTGGCTATGCTTGGGGCTGAGGCATGGGTAGGAACCCACACATTTTCTCAGACTCATTAGCTTGAAACCAGGTAGCTTTTGATACTGTGTTAGAGAATTCCCAGTGTAACTCCAGACCCATGGAAAACTTTAGGCTACCCAATACACTACAGTTTATTTTAAATAGACATCCAGACAACCTGGTAGGTGTGACTTCACTAGCATTTCCTGAGTAATAACACCCATATGATTCATTGATATTGAAATGAAAACTAATAATTTCAGAGGTGATTTGGGGAGAAAGAAATGAACACAGGTAATGTTGAAACTTCATTTCAGTTTGTCTCCATGTATCCATATGTCACAAGTCTCAGAGCTAAAATAAAAACTAAAGAAGGCTATTCAGTCACATGAGAAGTTCGTTTCTTCAAGGGGCACAACTGAGCCCAGTTGTTGGAATTTTCTCCTTACCAATACTATTTAATCTAGTCACACTAACATTTTTTACCTTCCAGTGTTGTAGTTGAAAAAACATCAATAAAATTTTATATACCTATCTCAGAATGGAACGTCTCTGAGGAATGAACAGGATATACCTCTGATATCAAAGGTCGTTATGAAGAATCACAAAGCACCAAAGCACAAGGACATGTTTGCAGATGGTGCCACCGATAAACCCTGAGTTCCAGGGGTTCCATAACAGAGTCCCCCATTTTCCTCATATGGTTCCTGTTCAGTTCCCAGTCTGAACTGTATATAAGAATGGTAAAAAGACTTTGATTTGGCCATGGGGCTAAATTTAATTTATATGTCGAATACCTGGTTATCCTGATAAATTCTGATTTTGGTCAATAAGTCTTGTGTGAGTTCAAAATTCTTTATTTTAAATGTTCAAACTTTACTCTTGGTGATGCCAGTTCTGCTGGTATGTGACCCACAGTTTGACAGATTACTCATACAGTTCACTTTTTAAAACAGATTCCTTATGCTGCCCCCCCCCAATAATTTTGATTATAATCTCTTCAATGAGGTTATCCAGGCTTTTTAAAGTTCCTTGAGTGATCCAATATACAACAAAAACATCCGTATGAAATGCCTTCCTCAGGGGGATGCCCTTATGTTGAAATGATACAATCTTGTGATAACATGTTGCATGGTAATAGTAATGAATGCTACCTAAAAATATTGTGGGTGGCAAAATCTAATCTGAACCTTTCTACAATGTGAGGAAAGCCTTGGAAGTACAGAGATTGAAAGTATATCAAGAAAAAAATGTCTTGCAAAATATCATGAGACTGGGAAATTAATACCTTCCAGGAAGGGAAACAAAAGCCCCAGATCATTCACCTTCCTACCAACTTACCCAGAATGTTTCAGTGTGACTCCAGGGCCCTGGTCCCAGGTCCTGTTCCCGTTTATGCAGTATAAGCATAGAAAGAACAGCCTCTGTAGTCACTACCTGTGACTCTACCAACCCTGCTCACATTTTTCATTCTGCTTTTCCCTGGGCCTAGGGGGCTCTGCATCCCAGAGGAGTCTAGATCCTGGAGGAACTCATTAAATAAGACAATGTCTCCAGATGTCTCTAGGAAAAAGTTTCTTGGAGTGCTGTAGCAGTGACTAATTATTCACTGATCATGTGGTTTTGTGTGTTGGGGACCATGGGAATAGCAAGCAGCTCACTGAGAGATGCTTCTCATTGTCTATGTAGGAAATCAAGAGCAGCCTGTATGCCAGGCTCTGTACTGGAGGAAGAATGGTTCAAGAGGCTTAAAAATAAAGAGACCTTACTGTGAAGGCTCTAAAATATCTTAGGAGTATTAACGCTTAAGCTTTACCCTGGGCAATAGTTACTCCCTCCTAAACCTCCAGGCCCTCATAGTTTCCTAACATTTAGATTCACCCATTATACTTGCTTTTTGTGAAATCTTAGGTCTGGTTCATTCTCCACATCTAAGACCTCTCCTCCAGTCTTACTCTCCAAGCTCTCTCCTGCCCTTCTCTCCTCATCTGCCTCCCACACCTCCCTGTCCTCTGGCTCCTCCCTCTCTTCCTGCTTCCTTTCCATTGCTCAACATTGTGGCTGTTTGCTTTATTTTGGCATGTTTACACAAAGTTGAGACAGGTGATGCTTAGAATGAGTATCACAATGCTTGTCTGGATTGAAACCAGAGAGTGGGGGAGAGAAATCAGCATTTGAATGAACAAGGGTAAAGTGTATACATTCCGAAAGAACATTATACCAACAAACCTGCTCCATGTAGAGCAGTGTTCTCAGGCTTCCTAATGCTGTGACCATTCAATGCAGTTCTTTGTGTTGTGGGGACCCCCCCCCAACATAAAATTATTTCTGTTGCTACTTCTTAACTGTAATTTTGCTACTGTTATGAATCATGATGTAAATGTTTTTGGAGATAGAGGTTTGACAAAGGGTTTGCAATACATGAGGTCAAGAACCGCTGATATAGCTAAAGTCCAACAGGGTTACCTCAGGCCTGTTTTCCCTGCTGCTTGTGTTCTAGCATTGGATTCCTCTGATTCCATGAACTGATAGTCACACATTGTGGGGGAATTAATGCCTACGGTTCCACCACTAAATGTAGGCGTCACCTCCCCCCGAGGGGGGAGCAGCCTAACCAGCCTACAGGGGAAGACAGTGCAGCCACTCCTGATGAGACCTGATAGACTAGGATCAGAGGGAAGGGGAGGAGGACCTCCCTGATCAGTGGACTGGGTGAGGAGCATGGGCGGGGAGGAGGGGGGAGAGGGGAGGAGGAACACATAGATGAGAAGGGACGCAACGAACCAGAAGAGAGCAGCCCAGCGTGCCTTGAGGCATCACTGTTGAACATTGATTATAAGGCAGACATCTTTTAAGTCCTAAATTAGTTAACATTTTCCTGAGTTTTAACAGAAGATAAAATAAAATAAAATGGAATGGAATACAGTAAGTTTAATTCCTTAAGTCAGCCCAAGAGTACATGAGCAATGCAAATTGGGGCCCCCAGGTTTTTAAAAGGTAAGGTCCCCAAGTTGGGTGGATATAGAAGTGGTGATCTCAGGGGAACTGAAGAAGAGAAAAGGTATGATCAAAATACAATAAAACATTTAAATACAAATAAAAAGATTTTTCTAAATAAAGTGAAGTAACCTGCAAAAACTAACAGTTGCAAAATAACACTTAACATAATACTCAGAGCTATCTTGCTCTGATAGTAGGAGTGTCCTAAACGCTCGTGGTTTGGGGGGGGGGGGCTGCCTCAAGTGTATTACCCTGCCACTTCCCCTGCATGCCCCACACCCCAGTTCCCAGGCCTGCACCATTTCCTGGGAACCACCCCGATCTGATGCCCTGGAGACCAGTATGGAGCACGGAGCAGCAGAAAACCAGAGGACTAAGGCCATTTGGGACCACGAGCTATTACCATGAGAGCGCACCAAGCCTCCTAATACCAGAGTCAACCAAATAGCTAGAGGTCAGCTCAAGAACACCAGCGATAAAACCCAGAGCCATCTGATGCCACCAAAACCCAGCTTTCCTGCCGCAGCAAGCCCTGTGGAGACTATCACACTGGAAGTGCAAGAAAACCATCTTAAACCTGAGGTTATAAAAATGATTGAGAACTTAAAAGAGAAAATAAATCCCTCAAGGAACTGCAGGAATACATAAACAAAACAGGTGAAGGAACTGAATAAATCCCATAAAGAAATACAGGAAAATACAACCAATTTGGAGAAGGAAATGAATAAAACTGTCCAGAATAGAAATAGAAAAATAGAAATAGAAGCAATAAAAACACACACACAATCTGAGGAGATGGAAAACATAAGGAAGAGAACAGGAACTACAGACACAAGCATCAATAACAGAATACAAGATATGGAAGAGAGAATCTCAGGTGTAGGAGATACAGTTGAAGAAAACAACATGCCAGTCAAAGAAAATGTAAAATCTAAAAAGTTCCTGACACAAAACATTAAAGAAATCTGGGACAATATGAAAAGATTAAACCTAAAAATAATAGTAATAGAAAACGAAGACTCCAAATTCCAAGGCCCAGAAAATGTTTTCAACAATATCATGGAAGATATTCATATTTTTTATTTTATGGATATAACTTATATCATGTTTAGTTTTGTATATGTCAATTAGATTATGTGTACATTATATGTGTCTAAAGTACCTGTTGATTAACCTCTGGGTTAATTTAAAAAAAATAATTCTCTTATTTTTTACTATAATTATATCACTGTTCCTTTTTTTCATTTCCCCAAACTTCACATATGATCCTCCTTGCTCTCTTTCAAATTCACAACCTCTTTTTTCATTAACTGTTTTTACATGAATATGTGTATATGTGTCTAAATACAACCTGCTCTGCCTATAAAATGTTACCTATTTTTTTCAGGGCTGACCATTTGGTATTGAATAACAAATTAGTGTACTCGTTACAAGTGAGGGGTATCTCTCTAGCCCTGAGAATTCTTTACTTGCCTGCAATTCTTTGTGTAGGATTGAGCCTCCTGATATTTTGGGCAACTCTGTGGAACATATTCTTTTTCCCACTCTGTGGAACATATTGCAGCAAAAACAAAGTATCTGACTTAATTTTACTATAAATAAACTCAAGTGTGTTAAATGAAAAAAAATCATAGAGGAAAACTTTCCCAACATAAAGAAAGGCATGCCTATAAACATACAAGAAGCCTCGAGAACATCAAATATATTGGACCAGAAAAGAAAATCCTCCTGTCATCTAATAATCAAAACACAAAATGTACAGAACAAGGAAAGAATATTAAAAAGATGCTCAAGAAAAAGGCCAAGTCACATATAAAGGCAGACCTATCAGAATTACACCTGAGTTCAACAGAGACTATGAAAGACAGAAGAGCTTAGAAAGCTATCAGGCAGGCAAACACTAAGAGAACACAGATATCAACTCAGATTACTATGCTCAGCAAAACTTTCAATCACTATAGATGGAGAAAACAAGATATTCCATAAAATAAAAAATTAAAATAAAAATAAAACAAGTTTAAACAGTGCCTCACCACAAACCCAACCCAAGGAGGCAAACTACACCCAGGAAAACACAGGAAACAAATAGCCCCTCAGCCACAAATCCAAAAGAAAGGAAGCATGTTCACACACTCTACCTCTACCAACATCAAAGTAACAGGAATTAACAATGACTGGTCATTAATATCTCTCAACATCAATAGCCTCACATCTTCAATAAAAAAGACACAGGCTACCAGAATGGATACATAAACAGGACCCATCATCCCGTTACATATAAGAAACACACAATAATAATAGACATTACCACAGAATAAAAAGATGGTAAAAGGTTTTCCAAGCAAACCAACACAAGAAGCAAGCTGAAGTAGCTATTCTAATATCTAATAAAATAGACTTTCAACCACAAGTAATCAAAAGAGATGGGGAAGGGCACTTCATACACATCAAAGCAAATATCGACCAAGAAGATATCTCAATTCTGAACATATATGTCCCAAATGCGAAGACACCCATATTTGTAAAAGAAACCTTTCTAAAACTTAAATCACATATCGAATCCCACATGTTAATAGCAAGAGACTTCAACACACTTCTGTCACCAATGGACAAATTATTGAGATGGAAACTAAACAGAGAAATAACAAAATTAATTGATGTTATTAGTGAATTGGGCCTAACAGATATCTACGGAAGATTCCATCCAAATACAAAAGAATATACCTTCTTCTTAGCACCTCATGGAATCTTCTCCAAAATACTCAGACACGAAGCAAGCCTTAACAAATACAAGAAAACTGAAATAACACCTTCTGTTTTATCAGACCACCAGGATTAAAGCTAGACTTCAACAACAACAGAAACAAAGAATGCTTACAAATTCATTGAAACTGAGCAACTTTCTACTTAATGGCCACTGGGCCAGGGAGGAAATAAAGAAAGAAATTAAAGACTTTCTAGAATTCAGTGAAAATCAAAGCAAAACATACCAAAACTTATGGGACATGATGAATGCAAGGATAAGAGGAAAGTTCATAGCACTAAGTGCCTTCATAAAGAAACTGGAGAGAGCTCATACTAGCAACATAACATCTCACCTGAAAGTTCTAGGAGAAAAAGGAAGCAAAGACACCCAAGAGGAGTAGACAGCAGGAAATTATCAAACTCAGGGCTGAAGTCAATAACCTAGAAACAAAGAGAACAACGCAGAATATCAACAAAACCAAGAGCTGGGGTTTGTTTTTTGTTTTTGTTGTTTTGTTTTGGGTTTTTTTGGTTTGTTTTTTGTTTTGTTTTTGAGACAATCAATGAGACAGACAAACCCTTAGCCAAACTAACTAAAAGATAGAGAGTGAGTATCCAAATTAATAAAATCAGAAATGAAAAGGGGGATATAACAACAAACATGAAGGAAATCGAAAGAATCATTAGATCATACTTCAAAAGTCTGTATGCCACAAAACTGGAAAATCTAAATGATATGGATGATTGTCTTGATAGATACCAGTTACCAAAGTTAAATCAAGATCAGGTTAACAATTTAAATAAAACTATAATTCCTAAGAAAATAGAGGCAGTCATCAAAAGCCTCCCAGCCCTGGGCCAGATGGTGTTAGCACAGACTTTCAAAGAAGTACTAATACCAGTACTCCTCAAAATATTCCACAAAATAGAAACAGAAGGAGCATTGCCAAGCCCATTCTATGAAGCCTTAGTCAGGATACCTAAAGCACACAAAGATCCAACAAAGAAAGAAAAATTTCAGACCGAGCTCCCTTATGAACATTGATGTAAAAATACCAATAAAATACTTGCAAACAGAATCCAGGAACACATCAAAAATATCATCCACCATGATCAAGTAGGCTTCATTCCAGAAATGTAGGGATGGTTCAACATACGAAAATCCATCAACATAATCCACCCTATAAACAAACTGAAAGAAAAACCCCACATGATCATCTCCTTAGATGCTGAAAAGGCCTTTGTCAATATCCAACATCCCTTCATGTTTAAAGTCTTAGAGAGATAAGGGATACAAGGCACATACCTAAACACAATAAAGTAAATATACAGCAAGCCAAATGGAGAGAAATATGAAATGTTCCTGCTAAAATCAGGGACAAGACAAGACTACCCACTCTCTGCTTATCTTTTCAATATAGTACTTGAAGTTCTAGAGCAATAAGACAAGTAAAAGAGATCAAGGGGATAGAAATTGGAAAGGAAAAAGTCAAAGTATCACTATTCTCAGATAGTATGATAGTATGCATAAGTACCCCTAAGATTCTACCAAAGAACTCCTATGGCTGATAAACACCTTTGACAAAGTGTCTGGATACAAAATTAACTCAAAAAAGTCAGTGGCCCTCCTTTATACAAATGACAAAAGGACTGAGAAGGAAATTAGGGGAAAGCATCCTTCACAACAGCCATAAATAATATAAAATATCTTGATGTAACTCTAATCCAGCAAGTGAAAGACCTGTATGACAAGAACTTCAAGTCTTTGAAGAAAGAAATTGAAGATTTTAGAAGTTGGTGGTGGACCAGTAGGATTAACATAGTAAAAATGGACATCTTTCCAGAAGCCATCAACAGATTCAACGAAATTCCCATCAAAATTCCAACACAGTTCTTTACCTGGAAAGAGAAGCCATTAACTTCATGTGGAAAAACAAAAAACCCAAAATAGTCAAAACAATTCTGTACAATAAAAGAACTTCTGGCATTATCAACATCCCTGATTTCAAGCTATACTACAGAGCAAGAGTAATAAAAACTACATTATATTGGCATAGAAACAGATAAATTGATCAATGGAACCCACACTCCCATAGGCACTTGATTTTTGACAAAGAAGCCAAAACCATACGATAGAAAAAAAAAATCTTCAAACAAATGGTGTTGGTCTGACTGGCTGTCTACATGTAGAAACATGCAAATGACCCTGCACAAAACTTAAGTCCAAGTGCATCAAAGACCTTGACATAAAACCAAAGACTCTAAATCTGTTAGAAGACAAAGTGGGAAAAAATCTAGAACTCATTGGCATAGGAGACAACTTCCTGAATAGAACACCAGTAGCACAGGCTCTAACATTAACAATAAATGGAATCTCATGAAACTGAGAAGCTTCTGTAAGTCAAAGGACACTGTCAATAGAAAAAAAAAATGGCAGCCTACAGATTGGGAAAACATCTTCACCAAACCTACATCAGACAGAAGGCTAATATCCAAAATATACAAAGAATTAAAAAATTAAACATCAACACATCAAATAACCCAGTTTAAAAATGAGGTACAGAGCTAAACTGAGAATTCACAACAGAGGAATCTCAAATGCCTGAGAAGTACTTAAATGCTCAAAGTCCTTAAAGAAATGTAAATCAAACAACTCTAAGATTCCATCTTATACCAATCAGAATGGGTAAGATCAAAAACTCAAATGACAACATATGCTGGTGAGGATGTGGAGAAAGGGGAACCCTCCTCCATTGCTGCTGAGAGTGCAAACTTGTACAACCTCTCTGGAAATCAATCTGGTGCTTTCTCAGAAAATTGGGAATAGTTCTACCTCAAGATACAGTTATTTCACTCCAGGGCATGTACCTAAAAGATGCTCTACCATACAACAAGGACACTTGCTCAACTATGTTTATAGCAGCTTTATTTGTAATAGCCAGAAATTGGAAACAGCCTACATGTCCCTCAAGTGAAGAATGGATAACGAAATTGTGGTACATTTACACAATGGAATACCACAAGGCAATTAAAAACAAGGAAAACATGAAATTTGCAGGCAAATGGACGGAACTAGAAAAAGATCATCCTGAGTGAGGTAGCCCAGACCCAGAAAGACCCACATTGTATGTACTCACTTATAAGTGAATATTAGACCTATAGTACAAGATAACCATACCACAATCCACAGACCCAAAGAAGTTAAGAAATAAGGAGAGCCCATGGGGGTGGTACTAGAATGTTACTCAGAGGGGGAAATAGAATAGACAGCAGAAGTGGATAAAGAGAAGGAATTGGGCAGGAGATGGAGTAGGGAGGGAAACAAGGATGGGAATCACATGTGGGAACAATGGGGGTGGGAGGTGAGAGGGCTGGAAACAAAAAGGGAAACTGAGGGGTGGGCATCTCTTTGTCAAGCTGGAGGCCTAAGACAGGGTAGGCTCCTGGGAGGACATGGGTGTGACTCTAGCTGAAGCTCCTAACAGGGGAGTAGGGTGCACATGAAAACTGAACTGTCCACCTCCTAGCTAGACAGGTCTAGTGGAAGGAGGCAAACAACAACCCACCCACACAAAACCTTTGATCCAGGGATAAAGAAGGAAGAAAGATTGAGGGAGAGTCCAACCAATAATTGGCCCAACCTGAGACCTACCCCACAGTAGAGCCAGCAGCTGGCACTATTAATGATGCTCTGCTATGCTTGAAGACAGGAGCCTAACTTGACTGCAGTCTGGGAGGCTCCACCCAGCAGTGGATCAGTACAGATGCTAGGAATTGCATGGGGCAATGCTCTGAGGATCTTGTGAAAGTGTTGGGGGAAAGATGAAGGACCTGGAAGGGACAGAAACCTCACAAGAAGACCAAGAGACAACTAACCCAGACCCATGGAGGCTTCTAGAGACTGAGACATCAACTAAGGAGCATGCACGGTCTGGACGTAGGCCCCTGCACACATGTGGACAATGGGCAGTTTGGCCTTCACATGGGTCACCTGGCGAGTGGACAAAGAGTGGCTATTTCTAATATGGACTCTATTGCCTGCTTTTGGATCACTTCCCAGCAAGGCTGTTTTGCCTGGCCTCAAGAAATGAGGATATGTTCAGTTCTGATGTGACTTGATGTGCTGGGGAGTAGCCCATTACTTAATGTGATACCGGGGTAGGGGAACTCCCCTTTTCTGGGGGGAAGGGAGAGGAGAAGGGAAAAGTAGGGAGGGAGGGATTGGGATGAGAAGAGGAAGGTGCACCTTGGGATGTAAAATAAATAAACTGAAATTTTTAAAAAAGAAAAAATATTTTAATTGAATTTTTAATGTTTTTATTTGCTACAATTTAGTCACTTTGTATCCCAGCTGTAGCCCTCTTCCAATCCTGCCCTCCCTCTTCTCCTCCTATGGTCCTTCCCCAGTCCACTGATAGGGGAGGTCCTCCTCTTCCATCTGACCCTAGTCTCATCAGGAGTGGCTACATTGTCTTCTTCTGTGGCCTGGTAAGGCTGCTCCCCCCTCAGGGGCAGATGAGCAAAGAGCCAGCCATGATGAGTTCATGTCAGAGACAGTTTCTTTTCCCATTACTAGAGAACCCACCTAAAGACTGAGCTGCCATGGGCTACATCTGTGCAGTGGTTCTAGATTATCTCCATGAATGGTTCTTGGTAGGAGTATCAGTCTCAGAAAAGACTTTTTTGTTCTGTTACTCTCCTTGTGGAGTTCCTGTCCCTTCAGGTCTATCTTCCCCTTCTTTCCCTTCAAGATTCCCTGCACTCTGCCCAAAGTTTGGCTATGAGTGTGAGCATTTGCTTGGACACCCTGCTGGGCAGTCTTTCAGAGGCCCTCTGGGGTAGGCTCCTGTCCTGGTCCCTGTTTTCTCCCTCTTCTGAGGTCCATTCTGTTTGCCTTCCTGAATGAGGATTGATCACGTTACCTTTTTTCTTAGCTTCTTTAGGTGTACAGATTTTAGTATGTTTATCCTATATCATATGTCTAATATCCACTTATAAGTGAATATACACCATGTGTCTTTCTGCTTCTGGAATACCTCACTCAGGATGATCTTTATAGTTCCTACCATTTGCCTGCAAATTTCATGATTTCCTTGTTTTTATTTGCAGAGTAATATTCCACTGTGTAAATATACCACAATTTCTTTATCCATTCCTCAATTGAGGGACACCTGGGTTGTTTCTAAATTCTGGCTATTATGAATAAAGCTGCTACAAACATGGTTGAGCAAATGTCCTTGTTGTATACTTGAACATATAAAAAAGACAAAAGGGCCGAGAAAGAAATTAGGAAAACAAAACCCTTCACAATAGCCACAAGGACATAAAGTACCTTGGTGTGACTCTAACCAAGCAAGTCAAAGACTTGTATGAAAAAACTTCCAGTCTCTGAAGAAAGAAATAGAAGATATCAGAAGATGGAAAGATCTCCCATGCTCATGGCTTGGCAGGATTAACATAGTAAGAATGGCCATCTTACCAAAAGCAATCTACAGATTTAATGCAATTCCAAACACGAATTCTAACAGATCTTGAAAGAAAAATTCTCAGCTTCATATGGAATAACAAGAAACCCAGGATCACAACAATCATCTACAATAAAAGATCTTCTGTAGGTATCTCCATCCCTGATCTTAAGCTGTACTCTAAAGCAACAGTAATAAAGGGGAACAGGGACAGTCTCTGACATGAACTCAGGGGCTAGCTCTTTGACTGCCACCCCCTGATGGGGGAGCAGCCTTGGCAGGCCACAGAGGAGGACAATGCCGGCAGTTCTGATGAGACCTGATAAGCTAGGGTCAGATGGAAGCAGACCTCCCCTATCCCCTATCCATGGACTTGGAGAAGGACATAGGAGAAGATGAGGGAGGGAGGGTAGGATTGGGAGGAGATGAGAGAGGGGAGCTACAGCTGGGATACAAAGTAAATAAACTGTAATTAATATAAAAAATAAAAATTTAATTAAAAAATAAATAAAATTGAACTTAAAAAATGCATGGTACTGGCATACAAACAGGTTGGTGGAAAAATGGAATCGAATAGAAGACCCAGAAATAAACCCACACACTTATGGACATCTGATCTTTGACAAAGATGCCAAAACCATACAATAGAAAAAAGATAGCATCTTCAACAAATGGTGCTGGTCCAACTGGATATCTACATGTAGAAAAACGCAAATAAATCCATACTTACCACCCTGCACAAAACTAAAGTCCAAGTGGATCAAGGACCTCAACATAAAACCAGACACACTAAACCTGTTAGAAGAAAAAGTGGGGAAGAGCCTTGAACTCATTGGCACAGAAGACAACTTCCTGAACAGAACACTAACAGCACAGGCTCTGAGACCAACAATTAATAAATGGGACCTCATGAAACTGAAAAGCTTCTGTAAAGCAAAGGACACTGTCATCAGAACAAAACGACTGCCCAAAGATTGGGAAAGGAGCTTCACCAAATCTGTATCTGACAGAGGGGTGATATCCAGATTATATAAAGAACTCAAGAAGTTAAAATGCAACAAATCAACTAATCCAATTAAAAAATGGAGCTAAACAGAGACTTCTCAATAGAGGAATATCGAATGGCAGAGAAACACCTAAAGAAATGCTAAACATCCTTAGTCATTGTGGAAATGCAAATCAAAACAACTCTAAGATTCCATCTTATGATGCTTGATCCAAGATGGCTGCCACAAGAGGACACTGTGTCTGAGGAGTAGGACAGCAGAAACAACTCAGCGACCAGGAGACTGAACTCTGGGACCTAAAAGGCCAGCATTTGTGATTGCCAGGTGAGCAGAACTCCTACGGTGAGAAAATCAAGTGGGAAAACCCTAGGGATACCCAGTTATTACCCGGAAAAATCTCTGGGTGACCAGCAGCACACAGCTCTGATCTGAAGGAGCAGCCGCGCTGGGTGCCCGCACCCGCCATAATAGACTGGATCACACAGTCTCACGGGCAGTCTGAGGAGGAACCAGGTACGATTTTCACTGACCTGCACACTGCGAGCACACACTGCACCCGGGTTCTGCTTCAACCCACGGGTGTACGGCAGGCACACACCGATCGCCTGAACCACCCCAGACTGAGAGGATCCAGGGACTGTCTTGACCAGACTGCACACTGAGGGCGAACACTGCACGCATCCGCCAGCAAAAACCTCAGTCCGTGTGTGTGTCCACAGGCCAGACAGAGAAGGCCTCGGGCACCATTTCAGACAGGCCTGCATACAGTGGATGCACACCAACCCAAACCCACTGTGTGTGCCCCAAATATCATCTCAGACCATGGTGCACAGCCCCTGGCCCAAAAGGGGGTGCCAAATCTCCATTCCAGGGGAGAGCCCTTAGCAGCAAGCCCAGGGCAGAGCACACATCCCCCAGCTGACATCTCAAACCAGGACACTCAGACTCTAGCACAGAGTGAGGAGTAAAGCTTCCAGACCAGAGGGGTGACCAGCCTGCAATGCTCACAGCTTCTAGCACAGAGCATGAAGCCGGGCACACAGA
>CM053746.1:43218238-43237325 GCA_028658305.1 Pachyuromys duprasi | reverse complement strand
GGGGGGGGGGGGCGGGTTTCAGGGCTAGACAGGTGGGGAGTGAAGCACAGGGTGATAGTTCACTTCAGTCTAAATGTTGTCTGTGTTTGTAAGTATCTAAAAACATTGTCTTCAGCCTGGAAGGAAGTAGGCTGAAAATTGTTTATGGGGCCATCTTGGTACCAAAGGAGGGAAGCCGGACAGGGAAGAGGGTTGTAGAGGACTTCTCTCTCCCTTAGAGTGAGGGTAAATGCTTAGAGGCGTCTTAGCAGCCTACAGTGTCAGACACCCTGAGCCCTCTGCCTAAGCTCTCAGTCCTCTGATGACCTAGATTCCTTGCTCTTGAGTTGACACGCCTCCTTTCGGAATAAAGTGTGTTAATAATGTTTCCTCCCTGTTACAGTTAGTAGTACTTTAATGTTTACTTTGTTTTCTTAACACTCTTTGTTTTTGTTTTTGGATTTTCAGTTTCTTTGTGTAGCCCTGGCTGTCCTGGACTTGCTTTGTAGATCAGGCCAGCCTCAAACTCACAGAGATACACCTGCCTCTGTCTCCCAAGCGCAGGGATTAAAGGTGGGCACCACCAGTGCCTGGCTGCTTTTGTATCTTTATTTCCCTTCTTAAACTGATCTAACTTTGTTTTGAACCTATTGTTATTGCAAAAAACTATTTTTTCCTTTTTTTCTAATTTCCTTTTCCCTCCTAAAGCATTTATCTTCACTCTTTTTATTCTTATGTTTATTCTCTTTACTTACCTCCTTCTATAGATTCATCACAATCATCATCAAAATTCAAATGGCACTCCCCTCAGAACTAGAAAAGAGCAATCTTGAGTTCTTAGAAAAACACAAAAACCCCAAGGAGTCAAGACGACTTTTTATCAGAAAGAGCAATGCTGATGTTGAGTTATATTACAAAGCCATAGTGAGAATATATATATAGTGAGAATATATAGATATATATATTATGTATATTGTGAGAATATATAGAATATATAGTAAGAATATATATATACATATATATATTACTAATTGGCATAAAACAGTCAAGATTAGTGAGATAGTCTGGAACCAAGAAATAAACTAATATAGCTATGGTCACATAATTTTTGATACAGGGATAAAAATCACATGATAAAGAACGTCTTTAACAAACAGGATTGGAAAAGTTGGGCAAAAAATTAACAAATAGAATATATAAACAGCTGAAAAATTAAACACCAAAAGAAAAAATAATTTGGTTAAAATTTGGATTAATGAACTGAATAGTCCTCAAAATGAGAAATACAAATGTCAAATAAATATTTGAAAAAATTCTCAACATCTTCAGCAACCGGGAAAAGATGTTAAATATGAAAACTGTTTTGAGGTTCCATGTCACCCCATTCAGAATGGTAATGAAGAAAAAAAATAGAAAATACGCAGATGAGGATGTGGGGAAAGGAGGAAACTTATCTGTTACTGGAAGGAATGTAAGTCCAGGATTATGGAAATCAGTATAGAGGTTTCAAAAAACTAAAAATAGAACTGTTGGGCTGGAGAGATGGCTCAGTAGGTAAGAACACCATCTTCTCTTCCAAGGGTCCTGAGTTCAATTCCCAGCACCCACATGGTGGCTCATAATCATCTATACTGGAATCTCATGCCCTCTTCTGGTGTGCACATGCAGATAGAGCAGTCATGCATAAAACAAATAAATAAAATCTGAAATAAAAAGAACTATCATGTTACCTAAATATACTGTTGAATATATTCTCAAAGGCTTCTAAGTCAACCTGTCTAAAAAGACGTGCATTTCCAAGTTTACTGCTGCAGTATTTACAACAGCCAAAGAATGGAATAAACCTAGTTGTTATCAACAGATGAAAATATGGCAATATCCATAATAGATTTTTTCAATTGTAAATAAAAATAAAATTGTTCTTTTTTTATGAAAATGGATAGAACAGGACATCACCATGTTCAACAGAAATATGCCAAACTCTGTATTATCTCCTCATACAGAAACTTTGTTTAAAATGAATGTGTCTGTGTGTACATGCACACACATGAGAATAGCTCATGAAACTGGAAAGGCTATCATGAGAAAGGCAACTCATTCTGAGAGGGAGAAATAAGGTAATGGGACACATGATATGAAAGGGGAATGGGGACTATTTGGAGGAAAGAAGAAAACCAGCCAAAGGGGATGGGGTGGGGGAGGGCTGTGGATGAGGGGTGAGGGGTAGGGGAGGGCTGTGGATGAGGGGTGAGGGGTGGGGGAGGGCTGTGGATGAGGGTGAGGGGTCAGGGAAGGGCTGTGGATGAGGGGGAGGGGTGGGGGAGGGCTGTGGATGAGAGAATGGTTTAAAACAAAGTATGAAGTAGAACAACACATATGTATGAAAATGTCATAATGAAAACTTTATTTTGTGTGTTCACAGGAAAATTAATAAAAACAAACTGATAAAACATATTTAGAACATCTTTCAACATAATAAATGCTTTATAAAACAAACCTGTAGCCAACATTATACTAAGTGGGGAAAATTATATTTTCTCTGAAATTTGAAATAAGAGTGCTCACTCTGTCTGCTTTTATTCAACAAGCACTTGAAGTCTTAGCTAAAGTAATAAAACAAGAATAATATAAGGAACACAAATAGCAAAGAAAGAAGTGTCCCAATTTATAGATGTCATGCTCTTATAATTGAAGGGCACTCAAGACTCCAGTAGAAAATTCTTAGATATGATAAACACTTTCAGCAAACTAGCAAGGTACAAAAATTTGTAGCTTTTCTAGATACTAATAACTAACTTGCTGAGAAAGTAATCAGTACAAAACTACTGTTCACAGTAGTTAATATACCTTAAATATACCCAAGGATAAACATAACCAAAGAAGTAATTTTAAGAGCCTAAAGCTAGACAATGAAAGGGACATCCGGGTGTAGTGGCACATGCCTGTGATCTCAACACTCGGGGAGGGAGAGGCAGTGAGTTCAAGGCCAGCCTGGTCTACAAAGTGAGTCCAGGATAGCCAAGGCTATACAGAGAAACCCTGTCTCAAAACAAAAACAAAAACAAAATGAAAAATTGAAGAGGGAAGGACCTCACATATTCTTGGGTTGTCACATTAATATTGTAAAAATGCTTATATTACCAAAAGTTATCTACAGAGTCAATTTCCATAAAATTTAATTCCCATAAAAATTAATGACTTTTTTCATAAAAATAGAAAGAATCCTAAAATTCAACAGAAACACAAAAGACCCTGAATAGACAAAGCAATCCTAAGCAGAAGGAGCAATGGTAGAAATACCAGACTACCTAATCTTAAATTATACTACAGAGCCATAGGGACAAAGCCAAACCAAATGCTCAGGCCCTTTATGCTACTAGTACAAAATGGACGTATAAAACAATGGGATAATTTCTGGGATCAACCAGAAATTAACCTATATAGATTAATATGTACAAAAACCACATATTGGAGAAAGGGCACATTTTTAACAAGTATTGATAGGACAAGTGGACATAAACATGTAGAAGAATGAAACTAGCTTCCTATCTCTCATCCTAACAAAAAATCTACTGTAAACCAATCAAAGATCTCAGTATGAGACTCAACACTTTGAAACTGCTACAGAAGGACATAACCCCAAAACCTCAAGATATAGGTGTAGACAAGGGCTTTCTGGAAAGAACTCCAAATACTACAGAAAATAATCCAAAGATTTGGCAAGTGGAGTTACGTGAAAGTAAGAAGTTTTTGCCCTGCAAAGGAAATAGCAACACCAAGAGAAAGCCTACAGAATGGTAGAAAAGGTTTTCCATGTACACATCTAACAGGAGATTAATATCTAGAACTCCAAAAATTAGATACTCCAAACCAAATCATCCAACAAATAGGCAAACATATTGAATAGACAGCTGTCAAAGAGGAAATATAATGGCCAATAAATATTTGAAAAAGTATTCAACAATTTAAAGCTTAGCCATTAATTATTTCTAGAATTTTAAAGATAATTTTGGGTCATAATTCACTGCCAATAAGTAAAACCATGAAAACTGAAGCACAGACAAGAGAGACTATTGTAAGCCCAAGACTGCTATCTTCAGAACTAAAAATGGTGATTTAAGAAGTTAAGATTTGAATAAAGGATAGAGATACTGTTTTCTGGACTGGAAAATTCATGTTCACATGACTGATTCTTTATAAACTTATTTTGAGAGTTAACAACCTACATTAATAACCTAACAGAAATTATTATGTAGAAATTGATGACATGGTAATAAAATTTATTTGCGAAAGCAAAGAAAGTAAAAACCAAAGTCAGTCTTGGAAGAGAACAAAGAAGGACTCAGAGCCTCTGGTTTCCAGTCTTGTTATTACAGAAATAGTGGTTAAAAAGTATGTGTGACTAGGGACTGTCTGATCACAGACAAGATCCCTGCTTGGTGTGGTGGTGATCAAACAGCTCTATATGCACTACACATGTGCTCTCCCACTGAGACGTATCCTCAGGTCCTGGATTTACTGAGGTAGGTATTACTCACTATGCAGTCTAGATGGGCCTCAAACTCAGTCTTTCTGCCCCTACCTCTTTGAGTGCTTGGATCACAGATGTGAACGATAACCGTGGAATAAATCAAAGCACAATAAAAAGTGCACTTCAGTCCATCTCCCTCACGTTCTCTAGAATGAACGGGTCACAGATCTCACTGGTTCCCCAGGTGCTGAGGGAATGCCCCTGCTGCTCTTCTCTATGTAGCCAGAGGACATCTTGAGCAAAATTCAAGCAGCATGTGCAGCAGGATTGACGTGGACTGCGGTCAGTCTGCACCTGCTACAGCTAGCTGAAGTGAGGAGCTGGTTCCTGCAGCTATGGATTAAATGAGAAATGGCCGGTTGAAAATGGTATGCCCCAAATATTACTTCTCAAAAGGTGACTTTCTCTGCTGGAAAACGAAACAGTGGTTTCACTGAGTTCTGGGTTGAGGCTAGCACCTAGATGCTTTTGATTCTTATATAAACTAGTGTACTGAGCGCATTGGTGCCGTTACACTTGAGGTGAATGACCTGACTACCATCGGAAACTTGGATGCTCTGTGTGTAGCAGGGCCATTTACTATTTCCGTGTCCCCAAATCAATTGTTAATTTAAATAACAACAACAACCAGGTAAACAGACAAGGATACAGATTCCCAAGTAGGCAAAGCACCATATGCAGCTGATGGCTGCCAAGTGCAGAGGAAGCAGTGGGAGGAGAAATTATGTCCCCTGTAACTAAATGGTTAGAGGAACTGGAAAACTGGAAGGACACAGCTTTGGGGTACTCGGTTACATACAGGGAATGTTGGGATGGTGGTGGTGGATGGCGTTAATGCTTTCCTACGAAGGTAAAAAAAAAAAGGAATGACATGAGAATCTGAACTTTTGTATGTTGACAGGAGGGTGAATTGAGCCTGGGGAAGTTCATCTTACATTGTAAGGTGTACACCGCTGGGTTGTAAAAGTCTGATTGTTATTAGCAGCATACATGTATATTCAGGGGTCTGCTTACAGGATTATAGTCTGAGTACACACCAGGGCACTCTTTGTCTAGTATGTGTGTTTAGTGTTCGTACGTTGCTCCAAAACATCTTGTGAAAATTGTAGATAAAGTATTCACAGTACTCCATACCTTCTCTGGCTCCTTCGACTTTTCTTCATCATCTCACCAAGTGTAAGCCCCATTGACAGAGGGCCACGGTGATGAGTAAACACCCACCTATCATTTCTGCTCCTACCATTTCCCAAAGTGTAGTCATGTGTGACCAGGGGCTATAATCAGAAATACAGGCCTCTGCGAGAATTGGTGCTAGCTAGAACCTGGATAATTACTTTGTTTTAAATGAGTTCCTCTAGGATGTAGACTCCCCTGGGATGCAGAGCTCCTTAGGCCCAGGGATGAGCAGAACGAGAAATATGAGCAAGGAAGGTGCGCACAGTGGTGACAGCTATAGAGACCGTTCTTCTAACGCCTGTGATGAATAAATGGGAACAGGGTCTTAGACCGGGCCCTGGAGATACCCTGAGATACTTCTGAGTAAGTTGGGAAGGTGGGGGGTACTGAATGAGCTGATGTCTTACTGTCCTTGCAACCTGAGTTTCTTGATTTTACTGGTTTTATGGCATTCTAGGGATTTATTTACGTTGTTTATTAATGAAAGCATTTATCAATATTAATATAAAATACTTTCTCAAAAATTGAGGTTGTTTTTTTTTTTTTTAGCATGATGGCATCTCTATGAGATAGACATTGGATATATAGGTTTTTAGCCTTTGGCTATATTATTGAAATATTCATTTCTTCAGAATCCTTCAGAATACCTTGAACAGCCAAGAGGGCATGATCATCACATTTATTGAGAAACAGTTCAGAAGCTTGTGATATATATATATATATATATACATACATATATATATATAGTATATATAAGAATACATATATTCTTACTATTCTAAGTGTGGTCCACAGATTAGCAGAGTAATGTAAAATTTGAACTTCTAACATAGAATTAGGTTTTATACCAAGCCTACCATGTCAAGATCAGCTATAAGCAAGGCAACTGGATGCTTTATATGTAAAATAAGTTTTTAGAACCCTCCGTGCTTTATTTATTTTTCAGTGCCAGGGATTGAACTTAGTACCTTAGGGATGCTGAAAAGTCCTCTACCACTGGGCTGTATCTCCATTTTGAAGCTCTGTGCTCTATGACTCTTATGTACAGCCTTAAATGAGAAGTGCATATATGCCAGGTGAGGGAGATGAGAAGCACCATCATGAGAATGGCTCAAACATATCTTCCTGGTGAGTGGTTCTGTCTTTTAGTTACTATCCCTTGGTGTGATTCAACATGGCAGCTAGATGCCAAAATGAGATCTTCCTAATTTCTCAGAAATGCAGCATTTAGAGAAGACACATATACAAAATTTTATTGATGCCTTTTCTTATTGTAGTTCTAGACACTATGTATAGATATATAGAAACAAGCAAGAAAGCAAGTATCATCAATGTAGCTAGACAAAACAACACCAGCAGAACAAAACTTCTAGCATTTAGATTCAGTTATTTATCTTTAGAGGAAAAAGTCCCATGGGTCTTATTGTTCCTCTTTGGCTTTCTTAGTCAGCTTTAAGCTCCCAACATGTGCTTATATATGGAGACAAGCTGGAGTATAGTCTCAAGGGTAGAAATTACTGCCTTTCCTTCCTTCTTCCCTAATAACTAAATCTATCACATTATTTTCATTCTAATATCAACACAAAGGACAAAATATTTATGTATAATAGATTCATACATTATGTGTAATACATTTATAAATATATAATAGATTTATATATTTAGGATAAAAAGTGGCATGTATAGGCAGTATGACATTTTCCATGGGTCTAATTATGCCCAGGAATTATGTATTAAGATGTCTAAAGTTAGTTCTATACAGTTCAAGCTAGGGGCTCCTTTTGGGAAGATGTATTAGCAGTGATCAACTTAGATGAGTGTTTGCAGTCCTTCAAGTTGAAGAAATCTGTATCTCACTCTGAGGGACAGCCAACAGAAGAAATCACTGGTCATATCTAGGCACCATGCCAGGTACTGTCCATGCTACAAGATGGTGACACAGCCTTTCCTTCATGAAGTCTACATGAAATTAGTCAAAGCAGTGATGAGGGCCTTGAGTCCTGGGGATGACATAGGATGCTCTAGAAACATGGCAGCTGGTCTCCCTTAGGAGGGCATGAAAGATTTAGCTCACACATGTAATATGCATGGAGGATAAATCGAGGGTAAACCAGGTGAAGTGGAAGCACAGGAAGATGAGCCCAAGCAGAAAGAAGAGCAGCCATGAAAAGCGGGTATGAAGAGATTGTGACTGATGAGTCACACGTTGCTCTGTAGAATGTGTCTACGCAGTGGTCAGATGATAATGGGGAGGGAGGCAAGGGACAACTCTTGAGGAAAATTTTGTCTTTTGTGCCCTTAAAAATGTTTATTTTCATTTTAAAACCAGTGAGCATTTATGCAACATTTAACATGACAACGATCATCATATTTACATCCCAGACAGCCAGAGAGTGAAGAAGTTGACACAGAAGGGTGAGTGTGGAAGCAGGATAGTCCTTGCAACCATGAGCTATCAAAAATCAGGAATGACTGCATTGGTGTATACGCAAGAATAGGCTCATCAGCAGGCAGGCATGGTCAGGGCTCTGCCCCTCATCCCTAAACTATTTTGTACTGATAGTTTCAGGGAAAGGGCCATTGTTGTCTTTGGTTGCTTACACACTGACGACTCCACACTCCAGTTCCAAGATAAACTAAATAACCCACAAAACAAAACAAACAGTCACGAATCTGTGAGAGGGGCAGGTGGAAACAAAATAAAGGTTGGATAGGGGTGGGAGGCAGAAAAGAGAACGTGAGGGTGGGGAAGAAAGCAGCCAGAATACATTATATACGTGAAACAAATTGTCAAAAATTTAAACTAATAAAATAACTAAAAAGACAAAGAAAAAAGAAGTGGGGAGGAAATAATTGAGCAGGGATAAGGAAGATAGAGGAAAAAAAAAAGCACAGAATCTATGGGACTTTTTGGATTGCTAGAGAAAGAACATTCTTAGGATTCTGACTTGAGACTAGATATTTTTTCACTCTGAGATGGAAGAGTGGGTTGGGAAAAGGCCAAGAGGAAATCAAGTGTGTGGACCTGAAGAAGGCCTTGATATGCCCAGGAGCAGCTACTCCCTAGGCACCTGATGGCAGGAAGTGAAGGCGTTGGGTGTGCATGTGAAGCTTAGGTGGCAATGGATGCCATCACAAGAGAAAAGTGCCCAGGAAAATGCTCCAGGAAACAGTGATATGGCACACACTGTTAGAAAAAGAGAAAGAATGGGCATAGCATCATCAGGAGAGCTGGGGACCACAGAGATACCCCTGAGTGTGTTTCAGATGGGAGAGAAGGTCAATGTCATTGCTCTCAATGCTATGGACAAGAGTGCGCTAGGTGGCTGGGATGTAGTTACGGTGTATTTCTGATTGCAGATTCAGCTTTCAGGAATAAAGACGAGAGTAAATATTGTGGAAGACATTCACAGACCATATGACATAGGCACATTTTGGCTTTATTTTGGATTTTAAGGAGATTTTTATTTTCTCTTAAAGATTGTAGATGCAGGGCACTACAGAAAGGAATCAAACTGTCGTCTCCCAGTTCTGCCTCCTGGGCCTGCCCATCCCCCCTGAGCACCAGCACCTGTTTTATATGTTGTTCCTGGCCATGTACCTCACCACTGTCCTGGGAAACTTGTTAATCATTGTCCTCATTCAACTGGACTCCCGTCTCCACACGCCCATGTACTTCTTTCTCAGCAACTTGTCCTTCTCTGACCTCTGCTTTTCCTCTGTCACAATGCCCAAGTTGCTGCAGAACATGCAGAGCCAAGTTCCATTCATCTCCTATGCTGGCTGTCTGGCACAAATGTATTTTTTCCTGTTTTTTGCAGACCTTGAGAGCTTCCTCCTTGTGGCCATGGCCTATGACCGCTATGTGGCCATCTGCTTCCCCCTTCATTACACCAGCATCATGAGCCCCAAGCTTTGTGGGAGTCTGGTGGTGCTGTCCTGGGTTCTGACTACATTCCATGCCATGCTGCACACCCTGCTCATGGCCAGATTGTCATTCTGTGAGGACAACGTGATCCCCCACTTTTTCTGTGACATGTCTGCTCTCCTGAAGCTGGCCTGTTCTGACACGCATGTTAATGAGTTGGTGATATTTGTCATGGGAGGTATCATTCTTGTCCTTCCATTTGTGCTCATCATTGTGTCCTATGCACGAATTGTCTCCTCCATTCTCAAGGTCCCTTCTTCTCGAGGCATCCGTAAAGCCTTCTCCACCTGTGGATCCCATCTGTCTGTGGTGTCTCTGTTCTATGGGACAGTCATTGGTCTCTACTTATGTCCATCAGCTAATAACTCTACCGTGAAGGAGACTGTCATGGCCATGATGTACACAGTGGTGACTCCCATGTTGAACCCCTTCATCTACAGCCTGAGGAACAGAGACATGATGGGAGCACTGGTTAGAGTCCTTTGCAAGAAGAAAATTCTTTTCTGCCTATGATGGTCGTTATTGGTATTTTAAAAATAACTTATTCAGTACATATATTTGATTATTATTGTATACACCTTTTTCCATCACAAAACTTTCTTCTCAAATGCAATATCCTGGGATTTTTCAACATATAAAATGTCTGCAGAAATAGCACTAGTGTACAGAATAACCTCATTTACACAATTTGCCCTTTAGATGTTAAGTGGGCCAGATGCTGCACATCTGGCCACCCATATGACATTTGGGCCGTGTTTGCAGAGTTCAGAAGAATCTCTGATTAGGGTTGGTGTATACTTATTGATATACTCTACTATCATAAACACATATGAGTTTTGTAGAGTCTGGTTTTGCACGTGTCTCATATTGTCTGAGACTGTAGTCACTACTACTGCCGTGATCTCAGATAATGCTCTCAAACAAAGGTTGGCACTGAATCTGTTGTAGACTTACAGCCTTAAAAAATAAAACCACAGAAAGCCAGATACTGACAGCTTTAGGAAAATACAACTCTCACTAGTCATCCACTGCTCCATATGGGATGTCAAAGAGTATTCTTTTGATTGTTAGTAACAAATTCAAGGTAGGGTCAGATGTTAATTTACAACTCCCCTCAAAGACTGTACACTGTCTTGTGTAGTTGATGTACACCTAGTAACATTGTAGGACAGTTTTTTTGACCATGGTTAGTATAATGTAAAATTTGTTTAATTAAATATCTTTTTTAGATTACCATAATTCAAGTATGAACAATGTCTTACCATATTAAACTGACTTAACTTAAATACCCAAGTCTTGTTCTCACTTTTTTAAAAACACCGAAAAATTAACTTATCATATGAAGAAGCATAAACAATATCCAAGCCAGCCAGTGGTGGCACATGCCTGTAATTCCAGCACTCAGGGAGGCAGAGGCAGGTGAATCTCTGAGTTTGAGACAGAGAAATCTACAAAGCAAGCCCAGGACAGCTAAGGTTATACAGAGAAACCCTATCTTGAAAAACAAAAAGTAAAAACAAACAACACACACACATTTGGGCCAATGACTCAGAGAAGCAGCCCACAAAAGCTCATGTCTGTAATGCATTGACTCATATGTATGGGCACATCTAACCATTCATGCTCAGCTAAACAAAATTTTCCATTGTTAAGTAAAAATTCTGTACCTACTGCTTTTCAAAAAGTGTCCTTACTTTTTATTGCTTCTCATTTGTTTCCATGTCTTATTTGTCTTTTTTCTTTCACCTGATCTGTACTTAGAATGAATTGTTTGCTTTGTAGTACCAGTTTTATTCATATTTGCCCAGGAGATTCTTTCTGGTCATGAAGAAAGAAGTTGCAGTCCACTTACCTTCCTGGGAGACTTTCTTTCCATTCTTGTTATTTCAAACTTATCAATAAGTTTTGTAGACATTCCTTGTAGTAGTAGTCTGATGGTGATTGTATGGAGGAAAGGGAATCTTTCAGAAGATTAGAACAAGTGGAATTGGAATTTATCAGCATTCCAGGGTGACTTAGTATTGAATCAGGTTTTAAAGCTCAAGTTCTTCAAGTCTGGAGATCCTCCCTAAACTCCCACAGTCTCAGGAACAGGGTGAGGAGCCATTCATTATTTAGTGTCAGCTGCAGCACTGTCCTTGTCTAACTCTCCATCCTTGGTCCATTTATCTTCTCATTGTTGCCTCTAAGTGACGACATCCACATCTTCATTTCATTCTTCCGTAACAGCTCACATTGTTACAGTCCAGACCTCCTCCTAGCTCCAGTTCTACTCTCTGCCTCTGCTGATGCTTTGTGACAGGCAGGCAAAGGACTCTTCATTATCTACCCATGTTTGCTCTTTGCTGTACATTCCACTTCTCAGTTCTCATGGTCTACTATGCAGTTGCCCTAGAAACTGTACACTTCTGTGTACATATGTGTGATATGTGCATACGCACATATTAAAATGGATTAAAATTCATAGCCATGTAAAAAGAGCAAATACGGTCTGGTACTTTACAAGTGAACTAACATTTCTTTAAAAAAATCAAAGACTAAACGATTGATATCCGATGCACATATTTTGGTATAATGTTCTTTTTGAATGTATACAATTTACCCTCGTTCATTCAAATGCTGATTTCTTTACCCCACTATCTGGTTTCAATCTGGACATTGCATTGTGATGTTTATTCTAAGCATCACCTGTCTCAAGCTTGTGTAAATATGCCACCATTTGTTCTCTGGATTGTCAATTAAAAAAAAAAAACAGTCAATGCTGAGCAATGGAGAGACTAGGGTGGGACATATCCTGGTCCAGAGGGGAGGAGAAAAAAGCAAATGGGAGGAGTCAGGAAGAAACAGGAGAGGACTTGGAACACTAGGAGAGATGAACTGAATCTAGGCTATGACTAAAAGCAAGTATAATGTGTGATATCTGAATGGGAGGAATCTATGTGGGTTTGATAAATGTTCAGTAGTGACACTCACAGGTTGGTGGTAAGGAACAACTATTTAATTACGCATAAAGCCCACTCCCAGGGACGAGCTCTTTTACTGATTGTCCAGCGCAGAGTGGCCAGCCTTGAAACCATATACACACTAACAACAAAAACAAGCTCAGCAGGTCACAATTATGCATATTTATACACACATATGTAATAAATATGATCAGAGAAAAAAGTCTATCAACGACAACAGAGGAGCATGAGTTGATTCAAGGGAGAAGGAAATCAATGTGATTCTATTCCAAATAAAACCATTTAAAAAAGGAAAGTAAAAAAAATATATAAATATTTCCACAAAGTGGAAAGATCAATATACAAATTTAAAATAAGTATTTTAAGCTTCTAAAATATATGAAACCTAAGCAAATTGGTATCAGACTTGTATTTTGTATTTATGGATCTCTGTATATGTGATATATGTATCATATATACATATATATATATTCATCATCATAATCAATAAAAGGTACTTCCTAGAATTTTCCACCAGAAAAGAAGAAGAAGAAAAAAAAGAAGAAAAGTATCTGAACGTAAGTCTGGGAGCTATGGCTATTCTTTGCTAATTTGTGGTTCTTCTTTCTTCCACCCTTCTTCAGCCTTTTCAACTCCTCAACACTAGAGAAAAGAGACCAAAAACAACTAACAACAAACAACCCCCCTGCCTCTGGGGCCCCCCTTCTGTTTTAAGTCATTAATTGTGTTGTATATAGTGGGAAATGAGAAAAATATATTTTCAATGAAATAAGTACTTTTTGGGTCAGTGGCCAGGGCTTTCAGGAGACCTCCAAACCCTCCTGTTATTTCTACTGGTGCAGCTTTGTCTCGTGATGTAGCAAAACAGTAGCAACTGAGAGAGAAATCCTATCACCTGCATTAACTTGAATCTCTTCTGATACAAGCATTGATTTAAATTTCTCTTCTTAAATCTTCATCTATAATTTCTGGATTCAAGAAAAATCCTTGGGAAGTCAATTTGCTTTTTTTCAAGATCATCCCTACGTGTCCCTGACAACAAAGGATCATAAAGCCCAGCAGTTATTTTCTAACGTTGAATTTGTGGGGATAGGATGTGGCTAAGTAGAGAGCCACACTGCCTGCATTATTGTGCATTAAACCTTCAACATTGAGTGGCTTCTTGTCCTGCATGTCTCTCCTTGACTGAAAAGGCTTGTATTATTTTTTGCTGTGGGGCCTTGAGGTCGGCCTCCAAGGCCATTTCCTAATGGTAAAAACTTACCTTGAATATCTCTTTTGGATTTTCACTCATTGGTCCAACGAAAACCTTTGCCACATTGCCTGTACCCCTCTGGAAAGGTAAGCCTTCCTTCTGGCTTACATTTAGAAAAAACGTTGCCCTTAGAGATACCTTGTTCACGGTTTTGTTGCAAATGACTGTATTTCCTGCAGCCGGCAGGAATTGAAGCACCAGGCATTTTGATACCTAGGTAAAGCTTGACCTGTGGTACTAGAATGGTCCATGTGAGAATGGACATCCATTCATCCATAGGCAATGCCCGTGCCTTTAATGCTCTAATAACTTTTATACATTCGGTATTTGCATTTTTATATGCAAAAGTCTCTGTCAACACCTGTCTTGCATCAGGGCCTGATATGGCTTTGTTCACTGCTGAGACTAATCTTTGTAGAAAATCAGTGACGACTTCTCCACAGCCGTGTATACTATTTGTAAATGAGATGGATTTTTCTAGGATCCTCAACTTTGTCCCACGCTCTTAAAGCTACTAAGAGACATTGTTCTGAGAGGCTCCACCAGCAGCAGATTGAAACAGATGCAGAGCACAGCCAAACAGGCAGAACTTGGGCAGGAGAGATAGAGAGAAAGAGAAAGAGAGAGAGACAGAGAGAGAGAGAGACAGAGAGAGAGAAAGAGAGAGAGAGAAAGAGAAAGAGAGAGACAGAGAGAGAGAGAGACAGAGAGAGAGACAGAGAGACAGAGAGAGACAGAGAGACAGAGAGACAGAGACAGACAGACAGACAGACAGACAGACAGACAGACAGACAGAGAAAACTAACTTAGGCCCATGGGGGCTTACAGAGACTGAAACACAAACCAAAGAGCATGCATGGACTGGAATTAGGCCCCCAACACATATGTAACTGATGGGCAGCTTGTTCTTCATGTGGGATCTCTAGCAAAGCAAAGAGGGAGATGTCTCTGGCATGGACTGTATTGCCTGCTTTTGCCTCACTTTCTCATAGATGTGCTGCCTTGTCTAGCCTCAGTGGAAGAGGATGAGATTAGTCCTGGTGCATCTTGATGTGCTGGAGGTATGGGGAGTCTTTTCTCTTCTGAGGACAAGGGGAGGGTGCAAAGGGGGAAGATGGTGGGGGTGTAGAATAGGGAGGAGTAGAGAGTGGGGGGGATGTAAAGTGAAAAAATAAAAACATTAATAAACAACAAATCAAAACAAAATAACAAAGTTGAATTTAAGAAAAATCCCAGCATATATTATAATAAAGGAGACAAAAAGGTGGTCTTCTAGAAGTAGATTAGCATAGTGGTGGCCAGATGTAAGGAAGGGCCTTACAGATGTAAGGATATGGGAGGGTGAGAGGTGATAATAAATAGGCATGGGTAACACAGCTGGGAAAAAGGAAGGCTTCAGATGCTGTAGAGCACAGTTGGAGGACTATGTTGGCAATACCATGTTGCTTATTTTGAAATGACTGGAAGAAAGGCATTTGAATGCTATCTATGCAAAGATGCTAAACACCTGAACTAAAGGGGACATCAGCTCTGCTGACTGTATCATTACACAATGTATGATTGTACTGAAGTCTCATACTCTGCCTCAACACTGTAAATTTATTCTCTGGCTAGTTAATAGATCTTTTTAGAGTAAGGATAGATTAGGAGAAAACATGGATATGTGAATACACTTAGAAAAAGAATGTGTATGGTTTTAGATAACATAGGTGAATGGAATAACATATCCTCAGAAAGACTTGTACAATGAAAATGTTAAGACACTGGAAAATGGAATTGAGAATATTAAAAGATGGAGAGACCTCTATTGCTCATGAATTGGCAGGATTAACATAATAAGCATGGCCACCTTATCAAAAGTAATCTATAGATTCAATGTAACACCCATAAAATTTTAATCCAATTCTTCACAGAAACTAAAAATAATATTAAATTTCATATAGAAACACAAAAGTCAAGAGATTCCACAAACAACAAAAGAATGACTGAAGGGATCACCATTCTGGATTTTCAAATTACACTACAAAGTTATAGTAGTAAAAACAGCTTGGTATTTACATAAGAACACACACTGATTAATGAATTGAGGAATATACTCTACAGACTCCTAATTTTTTTTCTCACTCTTAAACCTCCAAGCCCTCATAGTTTCCTAACATTTAGATTTCCCACATTATGCTTGCTTTTAGTGATATATTAGGTCCAGTCCATCTCTCCGCTTGCTTTTAGTGATATATTACGTCCAGTCCATCTCTCTGTGTTGTTCCAAGATCTCTGCTCCTGCCTCTGCTCTCCTAGCTCTCTCCCGCCCTTTGTCCACCTACTTATTTCCTGCCCTCTGGCTCCTCCCCTTGCTCAACATTGTGGCTAGTTGCTTTATTTTGACCTGTTTACGCAAAATTGAGACAGGATGCTTAGAATAAGTATCACAATGCAATATCCAGATTGAAACCAGAGCGTGGGGTGGGGTGTGGGTTTATTCAGCATTTGAATAAACAAGGGTAAGACACCTGATTTTTTTTAATGAAGAGACCAATAATACACATTGGAGAGAAGATAGCATCTTCAGCAAATGCAGCTGGTCAAACTGGGTAGCTACATGTAGAAGAATGAAACTAGATCCTTATCTCTCAACCTGCATAAACTCTACTGCAGGTGGATCAAGGACCTCAATGTAAGAGTAAAACATGAAACATGTGAGTAGTCTCTTTAAAAGTAGAACATACATTACCCTCTAGCTTATTTCCATGGTCCTAGGGAAATAAAATCTAGAGTCCCTAGGTGTTAGTTAATTTAAACCAAAGGGAGAACTGTACAAATGACATTGTCACAGAAAAATGTGAGAAAGGTTCATGGATCTACTTAGGAAATGAGGTGGGAAGACCGCAAGAGCTCTAGGAGTTGGATGACTCCAAGGGAGCTGTGCCTTCCAGATGCAACAGGAATGATACACATATAACCTCACAGAGACTGGGGCAGCATGAACAATATCCCACAGAGTCAAGCCAGGCCAAATCCCAGCACATGAGAAAGGGTGGTGAACCCAAAGTCCCACCCCTAACCAAGAAACTCTTTGCAATTGATACTTGCTGTGAAAGGGAGAACAGTTTCCCTCAGTGGAGTGTGGATGGGCTTATCAACTACATTCTCAGGGAAGCCCCATGCCCAGGTGTAGCTGACCATCACAAAACAAACTCCATATTTTATTTTGTTTTGTTAGGGTTGGTGTGTTTGTGTGTATACATGTGTGTGCTTGTACTTTCGGCTTTATTTTGATCTTTTTATGTTGTAGATTTTCTTTGTTTTGAATTTTTTGTATTTTTATTTGTGCATGTGAGGGTCATGTGGTTGTGTGGAGATGGGTGGGATCTGGGAGGAATTGGAGAGGGCAAATAATATGATTAAAATATACTGTATGCAATTTAAAAAATAAAAATAATCATAACATTTTATTTATGATCAGAAAATATAAGGAAAAACTCCAAATAGATATGAAAATAAAAATGGTACGGGGTCATTAAATGAAGTGAATAAGGGGCTGGAGGAATGGCTCAGTGGTAAGAATGCTAGCTGCTCTTACAGAGGAACCAGATTCCATTCCCAGAACCCATGTGATGGTTCATGACCATTTGTAAGCCCGGTCCCAGGGGATTCGATGCTCATTTCTGCCCTTCACTGGTACTGTATGTGTGGTGTGCAGACATACATGCAAGTAAAATGCCCGTATAGACAAAATAGTAGTAAAGGTTTACAATTTTAAAATGAATAAAACCAAAGAGTTGTTCACAAAAAGCACATGGAAGGCACTAGGAGATAGAAGGCTGAGATACTGGAGTGTTATTATTGACTTAGAAATTCGGAGGGCCATTTAAAAATGAGATCATAGTAAACGCAGATAAAATTCTGGGGTGACTTAAGATTTAAGAAATGGAGGTGGGGGGGGGGGTCCAAGATGGTGGCTACGAACAAGCACCGTATCTGAGGGGCAAAGGATCTGAAACTCCGAAATTGGTGAGTGGAGGGGCTGCTGAACCCAGAACAAAGGCATCGAGGCTTCCAGGGAGAAAGGGGACTAACCGTGAACTGAGACCATTTAGATTCAGGTCACCCTCGGACTCCTCCATGGACTTCTCCTGGAGGCTCAATCCCTAGGGACTTCCCCACATCCAGCTCCCTACTCCCTCTTTGGCAGAGGCAGCAGAAGTGGTCCCCAGTGTCTGCCACAGAGCGTAGTGCCCAGTCCACAGTGCCGGCTGCTCCCAGCAAAGAAACCCCAGCTCGGGATCTGGGACAGAGAATACTCAGTCCCCCCCCACCCCCGGGCTGGCAGCCATAATCCTTCCCTGGCTGAGGTGAAGGCTGTGGAGGAGACCTGCACAGTCTGCCACAGACTCTGTGTCAGCCCCCCAGTGCCAGCGGCTCCTAGCACAGAGCACAGTGCTCGTGGACACCAAGATCTGCTGCTACAGCACTACTGGGCTGTTAGTCTACACCCGCACTTGTCCCTGCAGGAACAAATCGGAGAGTAGAGAACAAGGGGATCCCCTGTGCTTCCCGACTGGTCCTGCTAGAGAGTGAGTGCGCCTTCAAGTGAGTGCTTGCAGAGGCACAGATCCAGGGCCCCTCTACACAACCAGCCAGACAACAGATCCCTACCATCCACACCCCTATTGTGGACAATGTAAGGATTCTTGAGAGAGCATTCTCAACACTGAAGCCCCTGCTCTGCGGGTCTACCAGTGAATTCCAGGCAAACAATTCTTGGAGCCCAGACAGATCTGCATACTGGTGGCCTGCAGGCCACTGAAGTAGTCAGGGGATCTGCACCTGCTCACTGCGCCAGCTAGCAGTGCCTGCAAATAGTGCCAGCATCACATTCCTCACTTAGGTACAGCTGAAACACCAAAACACACTCTCAAACCAGTGAACCTCTCTCATCCTCCTGAAAAACATTCCAGAAACCAGAAAAAGATGGACCCAGCCTGAAGTACAGACTCCAGGAACAAACAGTGAGGGTTACAGATAAGCAGATGGCCAGAGGCTGGCATAAGAACACACCCAACAAAAATCACCAGCAACCCCCCAAATCAATGGACATTTCAATTCATTGGAAACACAAGAAAATGACTTTATAACTATGCTTATCCAGTTATTAGAGGCTCATAAAGAGGAAATGAACAACTCTCTCAGAGAAATAGCCACACAAGTAGAGGCAAACAAAGAGGAAACTAACAAAGCTCTCAAAAAAAAAAAAA
>CM053746.1:43202629-43217738 GCA_028658305.1 Pachyuromys duprasi | reverse complement strand
ACAAAGATACTAGAAGGAAAATTCCAATCCAATAAAAACAACTACATCCAAGAAAACTTAGGATATAACTACACAACAAAAAATTAAAAGAATACAAGCAATGAAACACAGTAACACCACTAACCCCACAACAAAAGAAATTAACATTCATTTGTCACTAGCATCTATCAACATCAATGGACTCAACTCTCCAAGAAAAAGACACAGACTAATAGAATGGTTGCAGAAATAGGATCCAACATTCTACTGCATCCAAGAAACACACCTCTGCAACAAAGATAAACACTACCTCAGAGTAAAGGGCTAGAAAAATGTTTTTCAAGCAAATGGACCCAGAAAACAAGCTGGGGTAACTATCTTAATATTTAATAAAATAGACTTTCAACCAAAATTAATCAAAAAAGATGAGGGGCACTACATTCCCATCAAAGGCAAAATCCTCCAAGAGGACATCACAATTCTGAACATCTATGCCCCAAATACAATTGCGCCTACCTTCATAAATATTAAAGCTTAAATCACACATCGATTGATAGTGGGAGACTTCAACACCTCACTCTTCTCAAGGGACAGATCATCTAGACAGAAACCAAATAGGGAAATAAACGCACTTACAGTGGTCCAAAATCAAATGGACCTAACAGATGTCTACAGAACTTTTTACCCAAACTCAAAAGAGTATATCTTCTCTTCAGCACCTCATTAACCTTCTCCAAAATAGACCACATAGTTGGCCACAAAGAAAGCCTCAACATATACAAGAAGATTGAAATAATCCCCTGAATTCTATTTGACCACCATGGACTAAAGCTGGACCTCAACAACAACGAAAATAACAAAAAGCCTACACGCACATGGAAACTGACCAACTTGCTACAGCTGGGTTAAGGAAGAAATAAAGAAATTAAAGATTTCCTAGAATTCAATGAAAATGAAGATACAACATATCTAGATTTATGGGACACAATGAAAGCAGTGCTCAGAAGAAAATTCATAGCACTAAGTGCCTTTGAGAAGAAATTTGTAACATCTCATACAAGGAACTTTATGGCCCAACTGAAAGCCCTAGGAAAAAAGAAGCAGATACACCAAAGAGGAGCAGACAGCTGGAAATAATTAAACTCAGGGCTGAAGTCAATAAATTAGAATCAAATAAAATGATTCAAAGAATCAATGAAACCAAGAGCTGGTTCTTTGCGAAAATCAACCAGATAGACAGACCCTTTAGCCAAACTAACTAAAAGGCAGGGAGAAACTATCCAAGTCAACAAAATCAGAAATGAAAAGAGGGACATAACTACAGACACTGAGGAAATCCAAACAATCATTAGGTCTTATTACAAAAGCCTATATGCCACAAAATTTGAAAATATAAAAGAAATGAACAATTTTTTGATAGATTCCATCTACCAAAATTAAGTCAAGATGAGGTAGAAAGATTGAATATTCCTATATCTCCCGAGGAAATAGAAGCAGTCATCAACAGTCTTCCTTCCAAAAAAAGCCCTGGGCCAGATGGATTCAGTGCAGAATTCTACCAGACCTTCAAAGAAGTGCTAATTCCAATTCTTTTCAAATTATTCCACTAAATAGAAATAGAAGGATTACCAAACTCATTCTATGAAGCCACAGTCACCTTGACAAAGACCCAATGAAATAGAGAACTTCATACCTATCTCTCTTTTGAACATTGATGCAAAAATACTCAATAAAATACCTGCAAACCGAATCAAAGAACACATAAAAGATATAATCCACTACAACCAAGTAGGCTTCATCCCAGGCATGCAGGGGTGGTTCAATATACAGAAATCCATCAACATATTCCACTATATAAACAAACTGAAGGAGAAAATCCACACAATCATCTCCTTAGATGTCAAAAAAGCATTTGACAAAATCTAACACCTATTCATGTTTAAAGTCTTGGAGATATCAGGGACACAAGGCACATACCTAAACATATTAAAGATAATATACAGCAAGTCTACAGACAACATCAAACTAAACAGAGAGAAACTTAAATCAATTCCACTGAAATCAGGGACAAGGCAAGGCTGCCCACTTTCTCCATATCTTTCAACATAGTACTTGAAGTTCTAGCTGAGCAATAAGACAACTAAAGGAGATCAAGGGGATACAAATTGGAAAGGAAGAAGCCGAAGTATCACTATGTGCAGATGATATGATAGTATACATGAATGACTCCCAAAATTCAACTAGGAAAATACTACAGCTGATATACACCTTCACCCAAGTGGCTGGATACAAAATTAACTCAAAAAAATTAGAAGCCCTCCTGTATACCAAAGACAAAAGGGCCAAGAAAGAAATTAGGGATACAACACCCTTCACAATAGCCACTAATAACATAAAGTACCTTGGTGTGACTCTAACCAAGCAAGTGAAAGACCTGTTTAAAAAAAACTTTAAGTCTCTGAAGAAAGAAATAGAAAAAGATATCAGAAGATGGAAAGATCTCCCATGCTCATGGATCAGTAGAATTAACTTAATGAAAATGGCCATCTTGCCAAAAGCAATCTACAGATTCAATGCCATTCCAATCAAAATACCAACACAATTCTTTACACACCTTGAAAGAATAATTCTCAACTTCATATGGATAAAGAAAAAAACCCAGAATTGCTAAAATGATCCTGTACAATAACCAATCGTCTTGAGGTATCTCCATCCCTGACCTTAAGCTGTATCACAGAGCAATAGTAATAAAAACTGCATGTTACTGGTATAGCAACAGAATGGTGGATCAATGGAATCGCATTGAAGACCCAAAAATAAACACACACACACCTATGGATACTTGATTTTTGACAAAGAAGCCAAAACTACACAATGGAAAAAAGATAGCATTTTCAACAAATGGTGCTGGTTTAACTGGATGTCTACATGCAGAAAAAGCAAATAGATCCATATTTATCTCCCTGCTCAAAACTAAAGTGCAAGTGGATCAAAGACCTCAACATAAAACCAGACACACTAAATCATTTAGAAGAAAAAGTGGGGAAGAGCCTAGAACTCATTGGTACAGGAGACAACTTCCTGAACAGCACAGGCTCTAAGATCAACAATCAATAAGTGGGACCTCATGAAGCTGAAAAGCTTCTGTAAGCAAAGGACACTGTCATCAGAACAAAATGACTGCCTACAGATTGGGAAAGGATCTTCACCAACCTTATATCTGACAGAGTACTAATATCCAGACTACATAAAGAACTAAAGAAGTTAAAAAGCAACAAAACAAGTAATCCAATTAAAAAATGGGGAACAGAGCTAAACAGAGAATTCTCTGTAGAGGAACACAGAATGGCAGAGAAACACTTAAAGAAATGCTCAACATCCTTAGCAATAAGGGAGATGCAAATCAAAACCACCCCGAGAGTTCACCTTACACCCAGCAGAATGACTAAGATCAAGAACTCAAGTGACAATACGTGTTGGAAAGAATGTGGAGAAAGGGGAACCCTCTTCCATTGCTGGTGGGAATGCAAACTTGTACAACCACTTTGGAAATCAATCTGGCACTTTCTCAGACAATTAGGAATAGTGCTTCCTCAAGATCCAGCTATATCACTCCTAGGCATATACCCAAAAGATGCTCAAGTACACAACAAGGACATTTGTTCAACCATGTTTGTAGCAGCTTTTTTCATAATAGCCAGAACTTGGAAACAACCCAGATGTTCCTCAATGGAGGAATGGATACAGAAATTGTGGTACATTTACACAATTGAATACTACTCAGCAATTAAAAACAGGGAAATCATGAATTTTGCAGGCAAATGGTAGGATCTAAAAAACATCATCCTGAGTGAGGTGTCCTAGAAACAGAAAGACACACACAGTATAAATTTACTTATAAGTGGATAGTAGACATATAATATAGGATAAAATCTACAAAAATCTGAACACCTAAAGAAGACAAGCAAAAAGAAGGACCCTGGATAAGATGATCAATCCTCACTCAAAAAGGCAAATGGGAAGGACATTGAAAGAAGGAGAAAACAGGAAACAGGAACAGAGCCTACCACAGAGGGCTTCTGAAAGACTACACAGCATTGTGTAATAGCCGATAATGAGACTCATAACAATCTTTGGGCAGAGTGTAGGGAATCTTAGGAAAGAAGGGGGAGATAGTAAGACCTGGAGATGACAGGAGCTCCACAGGGAGAGCAACAGAACTTAAATATCTGGACACAGGGGTCTTTTCTGAGACTTATACTCCAACCAAGAACCATTCATGGATATAACCTAAAACCCCTGCTCAGATGTAGCCCATGACAGCTCAGTATCCAAGTGGGTTCCCTAGTAAGGGGAACAGGGACTGTCTCTGACATGAACTCAGTGGCTGGCTCTTTGACTGCCTCCCCTGGATGGGAGAGTAACCTTGCCAGACCACAGAGTAAGACAATGCAGCCAGTTCAGATGAGACCGGATAGGCTAGGGCCTGATGGAAGGGAAGGAGGTCCTACCCTATCTGTGGATTTGGAGAGGGGCATAGGAGCAGGTGAGGGAGGAAGGGATTGGGAGGGGAGGAGAGAGGGGGCTACAGCTGGGATACAAGGTGAATAAACTATAATTAATATAAAAAATAAAAATTAAAAAATAAATGGAGCTCACTAAAACAGTAGCTTTGATATATGCTTTCCCAGGATCACTAAAGAAAAGCAAAATAGAACATTCAGCTACACAAACATATCATGTCTTCAACTGCACACTTAGACTTCTCTTTTCCATGCTGCACAATTTCCGCCCTATTCTTTTAGTAGCATCCCAGGTGACAATGAGAAAATTTGGAATAGTATCACCAAGTTTGTGGAGTGTGTTTATTGAATGAAGTTTTTCAAAATCATCAAATGCAACTATCACAGACAGGAGAGAATTTTCTTCTTACAAAGAACTCTTACCAGGGCCCCCTTTATCTCCCTGTTTCTCAGGCTATAGATGAAGGGGTTCAGCATGGGAGTCACTACTGTGTACATCATGGCCATGACAGTCTCCTTCACAGCAGAGTTATTGGCAGATGGACATAAGTAGAGACCAATAATTGTCCCATAGAACAGTGACACCACAGAAAGGTGGGAGCCACAGGTGGAGAAGACCTTGTGAATACTTCGAACAGAAGGGACCTTAAGAATGGAGGAGACAATTCTTGCATAGGACACAACAATGAGTAGGAATGGAATGACAATAACAAGCCCTCCCATAATAAATATCACCAATTCATTAACATGTGTGTCAGAGCAGGACAGCTTCAGCAAAGGAGATATGTCACAGAAGAAGTGGGGAATCACATTGTCCTTACAGAAAGATAGTCTGGCCATGAGCAGGGTGTGCAGCATGGCATGGAATGTGGTCAGAACCCAGGACAGCACCACCAGACTCCCACAAAGCTTGGGGCTCATGATGCTGGTGTAATGAAGGGGGAAGCAGATGGCCACATAGCGGTCATAGGCCATGGCCACAAGGAGGAAGCTCTCAAGGTCTGCAAAATACAGGTAGAAGTATAGTTGTGCCAGGCATCCTGCATAGGGGATGGATGGAACTTGGCTCTGCATGTTCTGCAGCAACTTGGGCATTGTGACCGAGGAAAAGCAAAGGTCAGAGAAGGACAAGTTGCTGAGAAAGAAGTACATGGGCGTGTGGAGACGGGAGTCCAGTAGAATGAGGAGGAGGATGATAAGGTTCCCCAGGACAGTGGTGAGGTACATGGCCAGGAACAGGGCATAGAACAGGTGCTGGCGCTCTGGAGGGATGGGCAGGCCCAGGAGGAGGAACTGGGAGATGACAGTTTGGTTCCCTTCTGTCATATTCTTTCTCCTTTACCTTAAAGAGAAAAATGACACACATCCTTAGAAATACAATTAAAATGGACAGATTTCTAGGTTCTTTGTTTATTATTCATTTTAAACAGTTGATCTCATAACCATAATTAAAAACTTAAAATCTATCTAGTCACCAATTATTTTTTAACTTCTTATATGTTTCAACATGCTATCATTTCTTAAATGCATTTAGCTACTTGCTTCTGTGACAAAAATAAGTTCGTTTTTGTCTTACCTGTCTGAATGGACATCCTCGGCAGTTAGAACCAGCCCCGTCCTCTCAGCATTTCTCACACATTCTGAAACTTTCTTAATACTTCCATATATAGATTTGTTTATATCAGGGGCTTAAATTTCTATTTGAAACGCAGCTGTGAAAGTCTGTGTAACCTTGAGAACTCTGTCTCATTGCTTAGCAGTCATCATCTCTTGGATACGTCATAGGCATGTCAAGTGCAGCAGATCCATGTGATACTGTGATTCCATTTTGCTCTTTCTCAGCTTGCCCTTCTCATTCTAGTCTCAGTTCTATAAGGTGACATTTAGGAACTGATTAATTCAATGCCTGCAAGCCCCAAATCAAATCCGAAATCTGTCAATTTTATTTTTCTCTGTAGAACTATCAATCTAGCTGCCTTCCACTCTTGCGCATCATTCAGGCATTGCCTCAACACCACATTCCCACACTAGATTGGCAACTAAATGCTGCCGAGAATGCAAATACAAGATTACTAATGTATAAACCATTTAATTTTTGAGTAAATTAATGTGATGAGCTTTAGGAACTCAGTTAAAGGACTTAACATTATTGACATTCATTTTATTCAAGCCAGCTTCGATAATATCCAAAGCTCTTATCATGTTTCCAAATGATGCTGTCTTACCCATGCAGTGATGCCCCTGTGTGCTGCCCTTTTCCAATGCTCTCCTGAAAAGTCACAATTTCTTCCTTCCAGCATTTTACACTTGCTGTTTCACTTGCCTATAATTTTCTCTTCTCTTAAGCATCTTCACAGATCTTAGCCTCATATATCTTTCATAGATATTACTTGCCACTTGCTAATAAAATATTTTCATTCTAGATTGAGATCTGCTACCATGCTCTCACACCATCCAACACTTCTTTCACATGGTTCAGCGCTCTGATCATGATTCATGTAGACTTTCCACCAGACTGTGCACTACATGCAGGACAGGTTATAACCTCCATCATCTTGTAGTAGGGCTAGCATACGGCATAGTGCTTGTACGGCATAGTGTTTGTGTGAGAGCTGTGTTCTTAAATGTTTGCTGGTTGTGGTTAAGTCTGAGATGGATTCCTTATGTGTTAAAGGCCACAGACCACCAACCAATATCCATACCAAATTTTTCCCAAGGGTTGGGTGTGGTGGTCCAATGTGTTTAATGCCGGTACTCTGGAGACAGAGGCAAGCAGATCTTTGTGATTCTGAGGCCAGTTTCATCTACATAGAATTCCAAGGATAGCCATGATAACCTCATGACTCTGTCTCAAAACATACTTTCCCAAATTCATAATCACTAGACTTGATTATTTAGCTAATGCCCTAAATGACAGAAGTGAGTGGGACAAATGCTGCTGTATTTATTAAAAATGTAGGGTTATTTCTGACGTACCACTCTGTCCAATAATTTTGATGACTCAAAATAAAATTTTTATGCTTCATACTACCAGAATTCATGTCATGATTAACTTATGTGTGAACTGGACTAGGTCCTGGCACCAATTTTGGTGAAATACTAATTCTAATGTTGCTGAGAATGTAGTTTTCAATGTCTTAACATTTAGACCAGCAGACTAAAAGTAAAGGAAATACCCTTTGTAATGTGATGAGCCTCGTGCAGTCGGTGAAGGTAAGAGGAAAAATGTGCAGTCTCTTCAGTAAAAATTCTGTCTTCAGACTTCCTTGTGCTCAGGTGTGCAACCTCTACTCAGCCTAGAGACTCGTCTGCTGACTGGCCTTGCAGACATTGATCAGTTCTCAGTATCATGTGGGCTGAAAAAAACTTACCCAGACCAAGACACACACACACACACACACACACACACACACACACGCACGCGCGCAAACACACACACACACGCACGCACACTTCTGTTTTTTTCTCAGCAATGCCAACAAATAGCAGTATGTTTTGAAGTTGACAAAGAAAGCAGGTGCTGCCCTCAGTGACCCAGTAAGCTCTGTACCTTCTTCAGTAATTCTCAACCAGGGCGGCTTATAGTTATCTCCTAGAAGACAGTGTATTTGACATTAAATAGAAACTACGTGGAATTCTGTGAAAACATGGATTCTGGTTCTGTAGCTCAGAACCTACATAATAAATGAAACACCAGGCAATGACACGTGGGTGCTGCAGTAGGTAGTACTTACATTATCACTTAAACATAGAGATTGGAGAGTTCCATCAGATGAACTTAACGTTTTGTGGTTAAAGTGTCTAAAGGCGCCATAGCAAAGTCAGAGGAAGTTGTTACTGTCACAGTGCAGAAGGTGTAATCTTAGGAGAATAATTCCCTAGCAATTAATAAAAGGAACTATGCCAGGAATAAAACAATTCAGATGGTAACTATTAATTCAAATACCTGCAGGAGGTGGCAAAGTCTCTGAAGAGAGAGATGACAAAGAAGGAAATTATTATAGCTGCAAAGCCTTCCTACAGAGCATCATACACTGCAGGACGTTGAAACCCTTGGGGTGGAAGGACAGCACAGCCCATTTGCCCAGCTGCGAGCTCATCCAGAATGTTTGAGGATGACACACAGTCCCTGGTATAATATCATGCTTCCCATTATTCACTGTGGTCATAGGAAAAATAGTCTCTGGACAACAGCATCTGCATCACCCTTTTCCTGTCTCTCCTTACAGTCATCTCTGGGCTTAAGAGGCTCTGTATCCCAGAGGAGGCCAGATCCTGAACAACTCATTAGTGTAATTATCCAGGACCTTTCTAGGACCATATCTTAGTCCTGCAGTTGTGACTGATTACAGCCATTGATCACGTGTTACTACACTTACAGGGAAGGTGAAGAAGAAGAGACATCATAGGTAGATGCTTATTAATAACTAGTTCAGGGGATGAGCTGCATTTCCATGTTACCTGAGCTTGTATTTTGAGGACTAATTAGGGACTAAACTTAATAATTTAAAGGATCCTATGAATATGAAAATGTACAGAAGCCGTTAGTTGCTCTTAGAGAGAACATCACCATGAAAAACACATACTTTAAAATGTGTTTTTTACCACTTTCCCAAGTGGTATTCCCTGAGTAACACATAAGTCTGTATAAACAGCCCTCAATATATAGTAGCATGATGCTAACAAGAATTAGAATTTATGACTCAACTTCCTATACCTGTCAACAGATGCAAAGGATAGGAATAAAAACAATGTTTGATGAATTCCTTAAGATCATGTTTATCTTTCTTTAGGCCAAGAAAGAAGCAGCCTAGATTCCCATTTCAAATCAGGGTTTCTTGAACTCAACTGAGCTCAGGATCCCTATGTGCCTGGGTGCTTGACAGGAAGTTCCAGGATTTACTGTTCACCATGCTGGATTCTGGCCTTGCTTTGGTACAAATATTTCAGTGTTCCAGTTCCTGGTGGGCTGGGCTCGATTTGTGGTGGGTAATCTTGTTAATTTAATTAGATTAAGACATGCCTTAGAGAAAGCTTGAGCGATGGCTCCATGGTTAGGAGTGTGTGCCGCTTCTCCAGAGGATTTAAGTTTGGTTCCCAGCACGCATGTTAGGTAGCTGCCCACAACTGCCTGCAACTCCAGTTCCAGAGCATTTGATACCCTTTTGTAGACTTTTTAGATCTGCACGCACGTGCACACACGATCTTTAATAGATGTGTTAGTCCTCTCCATGCATGGTCCTCGATTGGTGCGCCTGTCTCTGCAGGCCGCCATTGGCCCAGCTTTGTTGGCTTTGTTGGTCTCCTTGTGGAGCTCCTGTTCCCTCCTGGTCCTTCTGTTCCCCACCCCCTTCTTGCATAAGACTCCCAGCACTCTGCCCAAAGTTTGACTGTGAGTCTCAGCATGTGCTTTGGTCGGCTGCCTGGTGGAGTCTCTCAGAGAACAGCTACGGTTGGGATCCCATCCTGTTAACCTCTTTTCAACCAATTCCAGTGTCTGTTCTTTTTGCCCTTCTGAATGAGAGGGAGGGAGGATGGGAGGGACCAGGAGGAGATGAGGGAGGGAGTTACAATCTGGATGTAAAGTGAATGCATTATAAAAAAATTTAAAGAAAAGGTTTTCCACAAAAAGATGTCTTAGTTTTAAATTTAGCCATTAAAAAAAAAAAGGCCAGTGGAGTAGTCCTCTAAGTAGCGGAATTTTTACCTTTAAGGTAAAGGCTGAAGTGTTTCTGAAAAACTTTTTATTGATTCTTTGTGAATTTCAGATCATGTACCCCAACCCCACTCATCTCCTTGTCTCTTCATAGTCTCCCCACCAAGAGAAAATAAAAAATAAAACAAAAACATCTCGCCATGGAAGCTGCCCAGGCAGTAGCCCAGACCGCGTGGCCTTGGGTGGTAACACAGGCCATGGGCGTCAGACAGCGACACAGACTGCGGAATGGCCGTCGGTAGCAGCCTGGCCCGGGTTCACCGTAGCCTCAGGTGGCAGGGCAGGCTGCCCACGTCGGGCTGTTCCACCCCGGTGTCTCAGGCCCCCTGTCCTCATAGCACTCAACCCATTCTGCCACTCTCTCCCATCTCTCCACCACGTGCTGGCTCTCTGAAGTGGTTCCCACGTGCATGTAGGTCTCTAGGTGTCTTTCTGAAAGAGCTCTTACCTTTAAGGGGAAGGGTGACATTTCTCTGGCCATATTCCCAGTAGTGGATTATGGGTAATATGATAGTTCTTTTTTTCATTTTCAAGGGACCTCCACAGTGTCTTGACTAATAGAAATGCTAATTTTTATTCCTATTAACAATTTGCAAGGTTCCCCTTTTCTGTAGGACATTATAGACACTTATCTTTAGTCCTTTTACAAATAGCCACTGTTGTTGGGCTGAGCTGACGACTATTGAGGATTTCATTTGAGCTTCGTATTATTGTCACGTGGTCACTGGCCTCTAGAGAATTGTTTTTGTTAGGGCAGCTCCCACTTTTTAAGTTGCAGTGATACATTCCATACATATGATGCATATCAAGGTGTTGACAGATGTATGGACTTCCAAATGTTTCCTCTCATTCTCCATGAAATCCAATTGTCAACTTGTTCCTTTTTGGTAAGAAGCTTTTATACGTTATATAATTTCATTTGTCCCCCTTTTGCTTTTGTTTTTGTACTTTCAGTGTCTTCGGTAATAGAATATCATTCATTGCAATGTTCTAAATATTTTCTATGCTTTTTTAAATAATCTGCTAGCTTTAGGTTTTATAATTAGGTCTACAATTCATTTAGAGCTACCTTTTGTAACTGGAGAGATAGAGGCTCAATTATTTATTTGATATTGCTGCTATACAGTGAAAGAAAATTAATTTTAGCCCACAGTTTCAGAGACTGTAATTCACCATGGTGGGTAAGGTGTAACTAACAAAATCAGTTCACAAGGTGGTGGCCAGCAAGCAAAGTAAAGGGGAATAAAGGAAGAAGTCAATGCAGATATTGCTTCAAAAATGACACATACCTGGTGAACTATTTCCTCCAGGAGGAAATTAGGCTCCACTTTCTACTTTTCTCCATGCTTCTGTGACATTATATCATAAGTCTATCTAGGTAACTATTCACTTTATGTCCTAAGTCTGTAGAAATGTCCTCACAAACAAGATCTAGTCAAGAAGTAGAAACAACCTGTACTGCTCTGCTGTTAAATGAATCATGAAAAGCAGCACATGCACAAAGATGGATACAACTCAGGCAACAAGCACATTCTAGCAACAGGAATGGAAGCAGAGCAGTTTCCATTTCCTACAATTAATGTAACCATACATTAATAGAGAAGAGCCAGGCATGATAAGATGGATGTCATTTGACTTCATTCTTAGAAGAAATTTTAAAAGTTTATCTTGTAGAAGTTAGGGGTTGAATGACCCCAGACACCATAGACTGAGGCATGGGGGGGGGGGTCAGGCTGATCAACATGTTCTACGAAGCAGACACAGACAAAAATCCAGGACTTCTGTTCCATATTAGTTACATTTATGTACTGTTTATCTCAGAAGACAAGAGAGGGATTTTGTTAGTTTTCATCATGAAATGATAAATGTTTTACACCACAGTCTTGTTTAATTTGATTTTAAGCAACATACAATGATAACACATTAACACATTACGCGGTAGCCCACAAGTAATGATAATGTGGGTAGCCCACAATTTAATGACATTGTCATTTCAAAATATTTTTAGAGGGAGAGATTCTTCATAAAGTCAATGTACATATCAACTTAGTGTAATCTGTGTCCTTCCTAGAGTCACTAAACCTGATTTTCATTGCTATTGACTATTGGGTTCATTTTTAAGATTTCAGTGATTAATTTAAATATTAACTTTCTGTTTGATTTCTGCTAATTATCTTCTACTAAGTCACTGAAGTTTTGGAATTTTGTGTGTGCCATCAAGAAAAACACAGAGAACAGTAGGATATTTCAGATCAATATTGAGATCACCCTGAGTGAGGTATCCCAGAAGCAGAAAGACACACATGGTATATACTCACTTATACTCACATGGTATATCCATGTATGTGGATATTAGACATACAATATAGGATAAACATACTAAAATCTGTATACCTAAAGAAGTTAAGTAAGAAGGAGGACCCTGGGTAAGTTTTATAGATAAGAGAGCACTTAAGAAACTGGGTGAACCATGCATGGATGTAGCCTAAATACCCTGGTCGTATGTAGTCCATGGTAGTTCAGTATCCAAGTGGGTTCCCTAGTATGGGGGACAAGGATTATTTCTGACATGAACTCAGTGACTGCCTCATTGATCTCGCCCCCCCCCCCGAGGGAGGACCAGCCTTGCTAGGCCACAGATAAGGATATTGCAGCCAGTCTTGAAGATACCTGATAGGCTAGGGTCAGATGGAAGGGGAGGAGGACCTCCCCTATCAGTGGACTTGGAAGAGGACAGGGAGGAGATGAGGGAGCGAGGGTGGGATTGGGAGGGAAAAAGGGACGGGGCTACGGTTGGGATTCAAGTGAATGACCTGTGATTAAAAGAAAAGAAACTAGGTGAGAGGTCACATCATAAGTCAAGAAATGAGATAAATGACAAGGAACTATCATACAGAAAACAGAGTTTAACACTATGTAGGTGTTGAATGTTGAGCTGCCTATAGACCTATAGGCAGAGACTTACACCGAGGAGATACATAGAATATTGAGGACCTTGGAGGAAAATTAGCTTCCAATGAAATGTTCATTTCAGCAGAATATCTGAGATTGGAAAAAAAGTCTTTGTATGGCACACTCTGAAGGACAAAACAAAAACAGCAATAAAAATGGGACAAATTTGAAATCCTGGCTCCTGTCATGTGACACCAAGTGATTTGAAAACAATGGCCAATCCTTTCTCTTGAAATGGGAGAAACAGGAACAAATTGATGAATCAGACAGATTTTTGTATCCATAGACATGGATGATGGGAGGTGCTGAAATTCAGTCCTTAGCCAGTAAAACAGTGATATAAAACAAATCATATGCACATATTAACAAAGGAAAATACGAGTTTCGTATGATTTCTTTTGTGTGCCTGCCCCTTTAAAGGATTTTCAGAATTGAAGAATTTTTGGGAGAGATCCAAGATGGCTGCCACGAGAGGACACTGTGTCTGAGGAGTAGGACAGCAGTAACAACGCAGCAACCAGGAGACTGAAATCTGGGACCTAAAACACCAGCATTTGTGATTGCCAGGTGGGCAGAATTCCTATGGTGAGGAAATCAAGTGGGAAAATCCTAGGGACATCCAGTTATTCCCCAGTTATTCCCTGGAAAAACTCCAGGTGACCGGTGGTGCACGGCCCTGGTCTGAACAAGCAGCCGCCCTGGGCGCCAACAGCCGCCATTCCAGACTGGGTCACACAGTCTCTGGGCCAGATTGAGAGGGCCCCGGGTACCTTTCCAGACTGGCCGGCATCTGGCGGGCACACACAGCACGGCACTGCTGGAAACCACCCCAGACAGTGTGTGTGTGTTCACGAACAAACTGAGAAGGCCTCGGGTACTGTTTTGACTGGCCTGCATAAGGCGGGCACACACCCCTTGGCTCTGCCAGCAACCACGCCAGACCTTGTGCGACCATGGGCCAGACTAAGAGGGCCCCAGAATCCATTCACCAGACAGGGCTGCATCATGCAGGCACACTCCCCATGGAGATGCTAGCCTCAGGTCCAGACTGAGGTACCCCCAAATACCATCTCAGACCTTGGTGCACAGCCCCTGGCCCAGGAGGAGGTGCCAAATTTCCAGTACAAAAGAGAGCCCTTAGCAGCAAGCCCAGGTCGGAGCGTGGAGCCTCCAGACCACAGCGGCGCCCCCCCAGCTGACATCTCAAACCGGGACACTCAGACTCTGTCACAGAGTGAGGAGCCAAGCCTCCAGACCAGAGGGGTGACCAGCCTGCGGTGCTCACAGCTTGTAGCACAGAGAACGAAGCTGGGCACACAGATCCCACAACAGAGTTCCACTGAGGCAACAACACACACTAGCAAACCACTGGAACTCCCTGATTCTTGAACAATACTCCTGACACAAGAGCTTGACAGTTCCAGTCTGAAGTTCAGCCTTAAAGCACAAACAGCTCCCTGATTATATATAAACAAATGGCCAAAGGTAGACGTAAGAACTCAACCAACAAAAATCAGGACACCATGGCCCCACCAGAAACACCCAAAAGCAATGGAGATTTTAATTCAGCAGAGACACAGGAAAATTATGTTAAAGCTATGATTATGCAGATATTAGAGGAACAAAAAGAGGGACAAAAAGAGGAAATGAACAAGGCCCTCAAAGAAATTCAGAAGAATATAACTGCCCACACAGAGGAACAATTAAAGATATACAGAGAGGAAATAAACAAAAAAATAGGAGCTACAGTCAATCAGATGAAGGAAACAATACAAAGCATGAAAACAGAATTAGAATCTATAAAGAAGACACAAACAGAGAAGAATCTGGAACTGGAGAACTTAGAGAAAAGATCAGGAACCACAAAGGTAAACATCACCAATAGAATACAAGAGATGGAAGAGAGAATCTCAGGAGCTGAAGATATGCTGGCTGAAAT
>CM053746.1:43182257-43202129 GCA_028658305.1 Pachyuromys duprasi | reverse complement strand
CTCTTAGGCATATATCCAAAAGATGCTCATGTACACAACAAGGATATTTGCTCAACTATGTTCATAGCTGCTTTATTTGTAATAGCCAGAACCTGGAAACAACCCAGATGTCTCTCAGTTGAGGAATGGGTACAGAAATTATGGTACTTTTACACAATGGAATACTACTCAGCAATTAAAAAGGAGGAAATCATGAAATTCGCAGGCAAATGGTGGGACCTGGAAACGATCATCCTAAGTGAGGTATCCCCAAAGCAGAAAGAAACATATGGTATATACTCACTTATATAGACCTATGGGATAGGAAGGTCATGCTGAAATCTATACACCTAGGGAAGATATACAAGAAGGAGGACCCAGGTTGGTATCATCAATGGGCTCATTTCGATGAAGATATGGGATGGACATTGAATGGAGGAGAAAACAAGCAACAGGACCGGAGTATACCAAAGAGGGCCTCTGAAGGAATCAATATAGCAATGTATCAAAGCAGATATTAAGACTCGCAACCAAGCCTTCGGCAGAGGACGGGAAATAATAATAAAAACAGGGGAAGTTAGTAAGACTTGGAAAGAACAAGAGCTCCACAAAGACCAAATTGAGCAGGGCACAGGGGTCTTTTACGAGACTGTTTCTCCAACCAAGGACCATGTATGGATATGGCCTAGAACCCCTGCTCAGATGTGGCCCATGGTAGCTCAGTGTTTAACTGAAGACCCTAGCAAGGGGAAAAGGGACTGTTTCTGTCATGAACTCGATGGCTGGCTCTTTGACCCTCCCCCATACACGCCAGGGAGTAACAGCCTGGCTAGATCCCAGGGGAGGGCATTGCAGCCAGCCCTGAGGAGACAAGATGAACTGGGGTCTGATGGAAGAGTAGGAGGTCCTCCCCAGTTGGTGGACTTGGAGGGGATGGGAAGGGGATGAGGGGGAGATTGGGAGGGAATGAGTGAGGGGGTTATGCCAGGGATGCAAAGTACCTAACCTGTGATTTATATAAAAATAAATAAATTACATTAAAAAAAAAGAATTCTTAGCTGTTAGAACGGCTTGACACTATGACCTTCAGTGTTGGCTGCCTCTTGGATTTGTGGGAACAGGCTAGGACATAAAAAGCCAGCTGAGGCTGACAGAGGGGGTGGCTAGCAGAGTGAGAAGAGAATGATTGGGAGAAACATTTGAAGGGTCTGGGCTGGACCCTGGGAGGGGGGCTGGCAGGGAGTTGATTACTGTTCTAAAAAGCTAGCCACTACACAAAGCAAAAGAGAGGCTTAATTAGCTTTGTGTTTGTCTTTAGCCTTCTTCCTTGTTTTTGTGAAAAATAAGGATGCCTGGTAAAATAATAGAAAAATCATGTAACCATCAAAATAAATAAATGATATGGGAATTAAAGAATAAGATAAGAACAAACAACAATAGAACAACAAAAATCCAGGCAGGGTAGGAAGCTCAGGTATTTGGATATTGCTGATTTTGAGTTGAATTACAGGTACTACTTAAAAAGCAGAGAGATTTTTTAAAGTAATTTATTTATTTTTATATTAATCCCATGTTATATACTTTATATTTCAGCCATAGCCCCCTCCCTCATTCCCTCCCACTCTCCCCATCCCTCCCATTCTCCCCATCCCTCCCTCATCTTCTCCCTGCACCCCTCCAAGTCCACTGATAGGGGAGGACATCCCCACCCTCTTCCATCAGACCCTAGCTTATCATGTCTCTTCAGGGCTGGCTGCAATGTCCTCTTCTGGGATCTAGTTAGGCTGCTCCTCCCTCAGGGGAAAGGGGTTGGTCGACAAGCCAGCCATTGAGTTCATGACCGAAATAGTCCCTGTTCCCTTTACTAGGGTACCTAGTTGTGTACTGAGCTACCATGGGCCACATCCGAGCAGGGGTTATAGTTTGTATCCATACATGGTCCTTGGTTGGAGAAACAGTCTCATAGAAGACCCCTGTGCCCAAGCAGAGAGGTGTTAAAGCAGTAATTTGGACAAGTGTTAAAATTCTAGAATAGCTTCATATCAGAAGAAACTGGAATCAAGTACAGTAGTACATCTACACTATAATTTTCCAGGACTACATGGGCAAGACAAAGAGAAAGGCAAATCAGTTCCTGAAGACCCACTCTCCATGTTAAACTACTTAGCTACTTAGTGAAGTGGACATGTAGTATGATCTATGAACATGGTAGGCTTCCATGCTGGGAAATTCAAAATGTTTACATTAAAATGTTTATGAGATGAAACTTGGTTAAATTTCAAAGTTTTAATATCATAGGTTTAGTTGAATTTTCTTTTTGCAAAAGATTCTTTCCAGAGCCCCCTTTATGTCTCTGTTCCTCAAGCTGTAGATGAAGGGGTTCAACATGGGAGTCACCACTGTGTACATCATGGCCATGACAGTCTCCTTCACAGTAGAGTTATTAGCTGATGGACATAAGTAGAGACCAATGACTGTCCCATAGAACAGTGACACCACAGACAGATGGGATCCACAGGTGGAGAAGACTTTACAGATGCCTCGAGAAGAAGGGACCTTGAGAATGGAGGAGACAATTCGTGCATAGGACATGATAATGAGTGCAAATGGAAGGACAAGAAAGATACTAACCACAATAAATATCACCACCTCATTAACATGCGTGTCAGAACAGGCCAGCTTCAGGAGAGCAGACATGTCACAGAAAAAGTGGGGGATCACGTTGTCCTCACAGAATGACAATCTGGCCATGAGCAGAGTGTGCAGCATGGCATGGAATGTGGTCAGCACCCAGGACAGCACCACCAGACTCCCACAGAGCTTGAGGCTCATGATGCTGGTGTAATGAAGGGGGAAGCAGATGGCCACATAGCGGTCATAGGCCATGGCTACGAGGAGGAAGTTACCAAGGTCTCCAAAAAACAGAAAGAAATATATCTGTGCCAGGCAGCCTGCATAGGGGATGGATGGAACTTGGCTCTGCATGTTCTGCAGCAACTTGGGCATTGTGACGGAGGAAAAGCAGAGGTCAGAGAAGGACAAGTTGCTGAGGAACAAGTACATGGGTGTGTGGAGACGGGAGTCCAGTAGAATGAGGAGGAGGATGATGAGGTTCCCCAGGACAGTGGTGAGGTACATGGCCAGGAACAGGGCATAGAACAGGTGCTGGTGTTCTGGGGGGATGGGCAGGCCCAGGAGGAGGAACTGGGAGATGACAGTTTGGTTCCCTTCTGTCATGCTGTCTATGATACCTATAAGAGAAAATATAACATCATCTTTCAAAATAAATATCATCATATCTTCTTGTCAATCATCTGTTTCTCGTTCAACAATAATTCCTTAATCATTATAATAATTACACCCTTCCCAAAGTTTGCTATCTCTATACTACTGATGCTGAATATTTAGATATTTCTATTATGTTTCAATGTTTCATTACTTCCTAAACGTTTTATGTATTTGATTCTGAGACACACAGGTCATTGTGTTTTCTCTTAACTGTGTGATTCGTCACCATTAATTTGTGACTATTAAACGACAGTAGTTAGCTCCTTTTCTGTCAGTACCTCACATGGCCATGGTCCTGAAAGATGTTTCCTAACCCAAATCCTCTCAAAATTTATGTATAGACTCATGACAAATGTCAAACTATCAATGAATATGCATTCTTTTTACCTATAGAGTCTGTGTTGCATTGCTAATTATCTTATCTGGTGTACCATAGGAATCTGAAGTTCAACATTTTCCAAATTCATGTTAGTGAAGTTACTCAACTCTCTCCTGATCCCATACTCCTCTGCTTTTATAGTTCAGTAAAATAATTCTAAAACACACCAAAAATATGACTTTTAGAGGATACATTTATTTATTTATTTATTTATTACCTTCAGTCTAGGATGTCAAAAGGTTCTCCTCCATCTTCACTTAGTGCTCCTCCATGGCTCAACAGAAGACCATATTCATGGAACAATGTGGTATCTTCTCTCTCCTGGAACACCAAAGCAGAGGTTTCGTTTCTGTCAGTGTCCATGCTATCAAACCTTTCTAAAACATGCTTCATCTGTACAATAAAATCCTGAGATGTTAATCTGATGTTTTATTATGATTATTGCTTCATGTTCATTATCATTGCTCTTAAGAGATGGAGAGATGGCTCGGCCTTTAAAGGATATTCTCACAAGCAAAAATTTAAGAACAAGGCATATTCTTTAGCATGCACACAGCTCTGCACTAAAGCCTTGTTGGAAGTTGTAGTACCTTGTCTCCAGTTTTGAAAATTTGCTATTCCTCATTACTATCACCCTCTGTTAACTGTGATTTCTTTTTCTGGCATATCCTTCATTGATAGTAGGAGATTTTTGCTTAACCAAACCTTGAATACCTGATGAGACCAGAAGGAGCATGCTACGGTATTCCCAAGGCAGCTCATACTTTCCCCACTGTACCCAATGCCTCTGACCATTGGTTTATAGATGATTTCACACCAAATAGCAAACTCCATGCAGGAAGGACTTTATTCTGCCTTCATCTTGCAGCAGGGCTAATACCTGACAGGAGGCTTGGTTGTAACCAATGTTTTCTGAGTATATCCTGGCTGTGCTTCAGGCTAAAATTGACTAATTTACTGCTAAAGCTTAAAGTTTTCATTTCAATTAGAAACATACTCTTTAAAAATATTTTCATGGTCTATAGTTACTCTATAACAATTTAGCATGAAAACTTGATATTTTGTAATGCATTTCAGATAAAAATTTTGTATTTACAAAACTATGTGGGTAGGTCACACGTACATTTTTTTCTGTAATGTTGGTGCCTAAAAACAAAATCTTCATGCTTCAGTTCCATGAGTGTCATTGAAGTTGACATAGAAAATGATTGTGATGATTATCAATTATTGAAAGGATGCACTTGTTTCAAAATCTCTGCTGCTTTCTGTCTCACATCCAATCAATTATGTCTAGGTCATTAGATGTATCAACTCTGGTCCTGATGCTGGGTTTTGAGAAATGTCAGTTTTTATGTTTCTCTGTAGTTTCATTTCAGCATTATTAGTACTTTAGTTCGCACATTTGAATAAAGAGGATTACCATTTATACTGTAACAAGACTCATACAATAAATTGAAGGATATCAGAGGAAAGTATACTCTCCTGAAGAATTTTGCCTCCAGACTGCCTTGGGCTTACAACTCCAAGCTCTAATATTTTTCAGGGACTCCACTCTGCTGACTGCACCTGCAGATACTGGATTTATCCAACTAGGCACACCCCCACCCTGTTAAAGTTCTTCTGGACAACCTTCTCTAATGATGTACAACACCTCAGTTTTGACAAAGGGAGAAGAACAGGCTTCTGGAGAGTTGTGGAAGGGCTTGGATTGCAGCTCAGTGGAGCAGTTCCTGCCCAGCTTATGACATCTAGCATCAAACAGTCAAAGAGAGAAACACGTCCCCACAAACAAGCACACAAAAATGAGAGTGAGAAAGAGAAGGACAGAGGAAGAGAGAGAGTGAGGCAGAGACAGAGAGTAAATGAATCAGTATCAAATGCTTCACCCTGTTTATGGAGTTTATGGAATTCACTGTTTGAATATGTGAGTATTACAGTGGGAAGCAATACATATGAGAGATCTCACAGTCTCTGAAATCCTGCTTTGCCTGTGAGTGGCTGGGACCTGTGTCTTGTGTAGAAGCGTGCGAAGTCATCAGAAACCAGAGACCTCACCTGGAGTGGTCACTACTGACAACCTAATGTCTTTGTATCTTTTTCATCTGACAAGTATACAATGTTAGATCTGGAAATCACATGAGAGTTTCCTATGGAAATGTTTCTAACATTAAATATGCAAGAAACTTCACGTAATAGTATAAACGTGGGAGCAATATCACCAGAGATTTTGAGATAAGCATATCTTTTTATATTTACAATGATGTATAAAATAAATTAATCATCACATTTATTTTCCTACATCAACCTTAGTGACACTCTCTGAAACGAAGCATAAGAAAATAATTTTTTATTCACCAATATCACAGGACACTGTACATCTGACACACTCACATATTTTTCATAAGTCCACAATTCTTGTCACTGATTGTGCCTTGGTGGTTCAGAGTCCACATCACAAATGCACACACAGAGGATGTCAATTGCGTGACCACTGGACTACATTTAGGAACAATTGCATCCATTACTGCTAAGCACATAGGTATTTGAGCTCTGTCAGATATATTTATTATGATCTAGGATCTTTCAAATTGTTCATAGTTAATTAAAGCTCTATAGGTGAAGGTATATTAAAGAAGATTTAAAAACTTAATATACAGGAGGTGTATTAAAGCTCACTTGAGATTCGGTAGGCCGGGCACAGCAGCACCTAACTGTAGTCCCAGCACTTGAGAGGCTGAGGGCATAGAATCCCTTTGAGTTTAAAGCACCCTTAGGGTACAGAGTGAGTCCCTTCCTCAAAAATCCAAACAAACAATTGTGTTGCAATGACTTAGTCTTTGAGAACTTTGCATAAGAAGAAATTGTAAAGAAGTCTCTCATTGCTAAAAGGATTATAAATGGTGTCAAAGAAACAAAATACAACAGAAGAGTCTTCAGGGGAAGAGATAACAATGAATAATTTTATCATACTTTAAAACTTGTCCTGTATAACCTCATACAATCATTACCTTCAGGCTAGAAGAACTGTAAGGAAACAACTCGTCTTTACCCAGAGTGCACAGGGTGACTTCTGAGTCCTGATAAAAGATCCCGTGCTCCTTTGTTCACTGTAGACACAGGTGGAACAAGTCCTATCGTCTGCCCCTCTAGCTCTCACATCCAGTTCTGTCATCCCCGAGCCTAAGAGGCTTTGCATCCCAGAGGAATCTAGTAACTAATTAAAGAAAGTAATTACCAGAGACCTCTGTAGGACAAGTTTCACAGAGTCCTACAGTGGATACTGATTATCATCACCAATAACACATTACTGTACTCAAGATGGTGGAGCTGGAGAGAAACTTAGGAGTGGATGCTTGTTAATTTACTTTTCATGTGGCTAAAGCCTGCTCTTGGTGGAGTGGAGTGGGGACCCTAAGGAAAGGAGGTTGGAAAAAAGTAATGAGACAACACTGACCAATAGAAAATACATTAAGATCACCATTTACTCAAGAAGCCACAGTGGCGTTCAAAGATACAGTTTGAAAACATTCCCAGGCAGCAGAACTTGGCCTCCTGGGAAGCAGGCTGTGTGAGGAATAGTCATGTTGCTACTGTGGATCAGACTTCTGTGACCAACTTCCACTATCTGCCAAAATGTTAAAGACAGGAATAAGACAAGGGCTGAACCAGACCATGTTTAATTCTTACTCTAATTAATATATAAAAGAAAAACCTCTAGTTTCCTACCCCCCCCCTTGGTTACTCACTTTTTATTCTTCCCTCTTTAGAAAAATATTAGTAACACTCCACCACCATTTCCCCAAATATTTCCTGTAGGCTTCACTTTGTCTTAATGCCATGCCTTATCCCTTGTTAATGGTCTGGAAGACATAGATTACTTGTAGCTTTTTTTTTTTTAACTCCTGAACCATCAGCTAGAGGAGCTTTTGTATGCTGTGATGCAATGCAGACTTTTATTTGAGGGAATCTGACTTTTTTTTGTCCTCACTGGCCTTATATTTATTGGTTATTTGAGATTATAGTAATTTTTATTTTTAGATATGCAAATCTAATTTTGTATAAAGAATCCTATAGGACTTAAAATTTCCCAACACAAATCTACATTTACAAGACTTGAAGATTCTACCAAAAATCTCTTAGATCTCACAAACACATTCCACAAAGTAGAAGAATGGGAAAAAATCAAGACACAAAGCCCAATAGCTTTCTTGTATACCAACAATAAATTTATGGAGCAGAAAATCAGGAAATAAAAATCTCATTTACAACAGCTTCAAAATTTACATAAGTGGTAAAAGACCTCAATAAGGAAAAAAAAAATCGAAACACTGATGTAAGAAAGCTTAGGTAAGCAACATCTATCTAATTGGGCTTAAGTTCTGTTCAATTGGAAGAAATTAATGCCTGGCACTCTAAAACTTAACCTCCATCTATGGCTGGTGAAGCCATCGATCCCAGAAGAGAACCTACTCCATTTTCCTAAACTAATATAAGTTATTACTGCATTTAAAATACATATCCTTATACCCTCAGATAAATGTGGCTTAGGAGCCTCATCAAGGAAGCTTCAACAATGCAGCAGACAGAGACCATCGTAGAGGTCCGTAACTGGTTAAAACACAGAGGATAACTTATCATGGAGTCCCCAACCCCTAAAGAAATATCTACAGCACAACTCCTACAACTCAGATTCAGAGAACATTGTAGAAAACGGGTGGAAAGATGGTAAGAGTTAGAGAACCAAGACACCTGCCACAAGATATTGTTTTCCACATATGACAGAGATGTTGAAATCTCCACAATGTAATCGCTTAAATAAGGCCAGTAAAATGAGAGCACCAGCTGACATGCTAACATGAAAGAGGGGAATCTCATAAGGTCCCATCCCAGATAAAAGCTACATGCAATTAATGGTTGGTAAGAAAGGAAGAATCATTCTTTGCCAGGGATGAGCCCCTGATAGGTTGGTTATCTGATCCAAAGTCATCAGCCCTGAGCATATACATGTAAGAGCAACTCTAAATGGACTCAGCAATATATATATATATATATGAATATATATACACATATATGTACATATACATATATATTCATATATATGTGTATATGTGTGTATATATATGAATGTATATACATATATGTACATATACATATATATTCATATGTGTATATAACAACAATAAAGAAATGGGCATGAATTTGAGAGAGAATTGGGGAAAGTGGGAGGAGTTGGAAAGGGAGAAGAAAAGCTAAAAATGATGTAATTATACTATTGATGCATGAAAATTTCACAACCCCAGAAACCAAAGAACATCAGAGACCACAAAGCCTGCTAGTTCTAGAGTCGACCAAATATCTAAAGGTCGGTGCACGAATACAAACAACAAACCCCGGGGCCATTTGACACCACAAAACCCAGCTACGCTGCCACAGCCAGCCCTGAGGATGCTATCACACTGGAAGGACAAGAAAACCATCTTAAACTTGAGGTTATGAAAAAGATAGAGGCCTTAAAACAATAAAATAAGTCCCTCAAAGTAATGCAGGAAAATACAATCAAACAAGAGAAGGAATTGAATAAATCCCTTAAGGAAATACAGTAAAATAAAACTGTTCAAGACCTAAAAATGGAAATAGAAGCAATAAAGAAAACACAATCTGAGGCAATCCTGGATGGAAAACCTAGGGAAAAGAACAGGAAATAAAAACACTGTTAGGCCCTGCAGGAGCCTAATAGGCTCAGCAGGGGCTCAACTACCAAAAGAGGCACTTGAAAGAGACTCTTGGAGACAGACCAATGCAAAAGCAAGAGGTTTTTATTCCAACCACGTGCATGTGGTTAACAAAGAGTGCCACCGGGAGACAAAGACCCTGGGTTTTTAAGGGGCAAATCGTGGGAATTCTCGGAGGGTACGGTTTTGGCAGTTTAGGATTGGATGAGGTAGTTGTTCTTTTAAAATAATTAGTTGGTTCTGGGCACCCTTAGGTCCGGTCAGTCCTGTCATAAATATCTGGGGGGGATATCTGATCTTTAAGTCAGTTTGGAATTTCCTGCCATCTGAGATATAGCTGCAGTTAAAGGTGGGAGAGTGATTGTCTCATCTGTGTCTGTTCTGAGGAGTGGGGGCTATAAGCTTTTGGTCAAAGGTCAGGAACCATTCAGGAGAAAGATGGAGCCATTTGGCCCAATTCTCAAAGTTTCTCTCACAGGAGCTAGCCTGGTGATTTCTTACCTAGTAGACCTCTGCTTGTTTCCTTTCTTATCTCTGCCCTAAAGATGGCAATGTCGGGAATTTTTACATTCCTCTGTTCTCTGGAGAAGCACTAAGAAGCTTTAATTAACATGGGCCTAAAACTTGAAAATATAAGCTATAAGGCAACTAAGAGAAACATAGGTTACAAAGTTAGTCTGATTCTTTCAACACAAGCATCAATAACAGAATAGAAAAGATGGAAGAGTAGAAGATCTTCTCAATAGTAGAAGATATGAGTGAAGAAATTGCTACATCACTCAAAGAAAATGTTAAATGTAAAAAGTTCCTGATACAAAACATCCAAGAAATCTGGAACAATATGAAAAGTTCAAACCTAAGAATAATTTTAACGAAAGAAGAAGACTCCAAACTCCAAGGCTCAGAAAATATTTTCAACAAAATCATAGAAGAAAATTCCCCAATCTAAAGAATATATTCTATAAATATGCAAGAAGCCTACAGAACAACAAATAGATTGGACCAGAAAAGCAAATCCTCCCTTCACATAATAATCAAAACACTAAATGTATAGAACAAGAAAAGAATATTAAAAGATGCACAGGAAAAAGGAGAAGTTGCAAACAAAGGCAGACCTAGCAGAAATACACCTGACTTAAGAACAGAGACTCTAAAAGGCAGAAGGGCCTGGACAGATATTTTTAAAGAGATTTAGTGCTTTATCAGCCCCAACAACTATACCCAGCAAGACATTTAACTACCATAAATGGACAAAACAAGATATTCCATGACAAAAACAAATCTAAACAATACCTACCCCAAAACTAGACCTACAGAAGAGGCAAGAAGGAAAACTGCAAAACCAGGAGCCTAAACACACCCAGGAAAATAGAGAAAATAAACGATCCCATAACAGCAAAACCAAAAGAGGGCAGACACACATGCCTCTCTCTCTCTCTCCCTCTCTCTCTCTCACCACCAACATCAAAATAACAGGAATTAACATATGCTGTTCATTAGTATCTCTCAACTTCAAAGTCCTCAACTCCCCAATAAAAAAGATACAGGCACTATTCCTAATTGTCTGAGGAAGCACCAGATTGATTTCCAAAGTGGTTGTACAAGTTTACTTTCCCACCAGTAGTTGAAATAAGGTTCTCCTTTCTCCACATCCTCTCCAACAGGTGTTGTCACTTGAGTGATGGCTGTGAGGTGAAATCTCAGGGTTGTTTTGATTTGCATTTCCCTGATGACTAAGAACATTGAGCATTTCTTTAAGTGTTTCTCTGCCATTTGATATTCCTCTATAGAGAATTCTCTGTTTAGCTCTGTAACCCATTTGTAATTGGATTAATTACTTGATTTGTTGCTGTTTAACTTCTTGAGTTCTTTATATAATCTAGATATTAGTCCTCTGTCAGATAGAGGGTTGGTGAAGATCCTTTCCCAATCTGTAGGCAGTCATTTTGTTCTGCTAACAGTGTCCTCTCCTTTACAGAAGAGTTTCAGTTTCATGAGGTCCCATTTATTGATTGTTGCTCTTAGAGCCTGTGCTGCTGTTGTTCTGTTCAGGGAGTTGTCTCCTGTGCCAATGAGTTCAAGGCTCTTCCTCACTTTTCCTTCTAACAGGTTTAGTGTGTCTTGTTTTATATTGAGACCTTTGATCCACTTGGACTTTAGTTTTGTGCAGGGTGATAGGTATGGATCTACTTGAATTTTTCTACATGCAGACACCCAGTTAGATCAGCACCATTTGTTGAAGATGCTATCTTTTTTTCCATTGAATGGTTTTGGCATCTTTGTCAAAAATCAGATGTCCATACATGTATAGATTTATTTCAGGGTCTTCTATTTGATTCTGTTGATCTACCACACGGTTTCTATGCAAGCACCATGCAGCTATTTCTATTGTTGCTCTATAGTACAGCTTGAGATCAGGGATGGAGATATCTCCAGAAGATCTTTTATTGTAGAGAAATGTTTTAGCAATTCTAGGTTTCTTGTTATTCCATAATGTGGTGAGCCGGGTCGAAGCTGCTTTGGCAGCTGTTTGATATGCTAGTCTCAGCACAGGAAGACAGGTTTTTTTCCAGGCCTTCCCTTGGAGACAGGGAAGGATTTGCAAGTCCATTCACCTTTTGTTTGGTGACAGCAGGTGGGAGAGCTTGCTTGAAGTCTCAACTCTGCCTCACTTCCTTGTGAAAATTAACCCCTTGTGTAAACTGTTTGTATAAATAAAGAAGGCTGTCTGCTCTCATGGCTTTTCAGATGCAGAGCGTATTGACGCTCTAGGGCTCATTAGGGCCATGAGCAAGCGGCCAGAAGCCTCTCGGAACATAATTATGTGTAGTGTGCATTATTAATTTCAACCCTCACTCCCGACTCAGAACCCCGTTCTGCTCTGCTGGCGGGCACCGGCACCATAAGAAGTTGAGAATTTTTCTTTCAAGGTCTGTAAAGAATTGTATTAGTAATTTGATGAGAATTGCATTGAATCTGTAGATTGCTTTTGGCAGAATGGCCATTTTCACTATATTAATCCTGCCAAGCCATGAGCATGGGAGATCTTTCCATCTTTTGATATCTTCTTCTATTTCTTTCTTCCGAGACTGGAAATTTTTTCATACAAGTCTTTGACTTGCTTGGTTAGGGTCACACCAAGATACTTTATGTCCTTTGTGGCTATTGTGAAGGGTGTTGTTTCCCTAATTTCTTTCTCGGCACTTTTGTCTTTGGTAAACGGAGGGCTACTGATTTTTTTGAGTTAATGTTTTATCCAGCCACTTGGCTGAGGGTGTTTATCAAGCTGTAGGAGTTCCCTGGTAGAATTTTTGGGGTCACTCAGGTATACTATCATATCATCTGCAAATAGTGATAATTTGATTTATTCCTTTCCAATTTGTATCCCCTTGATGTCCTTTAATTGTCATATTGCTCAAGCAAGAAATTCAAGTACTATGTTGAAGAGATATGGAGAGAGTGGGCAGCCTTGCCTTGTCCCTGACTTCAGTGGGATTGATTTAAGTTTCTCTCCATTTAGTTTGATATTGGCTATGGTCTTGCCATATTTTGTCTTTATTATATTTAGGTATATGCCTTGTATCTCTGATCTCTTCAAGACTTTAAACATGAATGGATGTTGGATTTTGTCAAATGCTTTTTTAGCATCTAAGAAGATGATCATGTAGTTTTTCTCCTTCAGTTTGTTTATATGGTGGATTATATTGATGGATTTCCATATATTGAACCACTCCTGCATCCCTGGGATGAAGCCTACTTGGTCGTAGTAGATGATATCTTTGATGTGTTCTTGTACTCGGTTTGAAAGTATTTTGTTGAGTATTTTTGCATCAATGTTCATAAGGGAGAGTGGCCTGAAATTCTCTTTCTTTGTTGGGTCTTTGTGAGGTTTAGGTACCAAGGTGACTGTGGCTTCATAGAATGAGTTCGGTAGTGTTCCCTGTTTTTATTTTGTGGAATAGTTTGAAGAGTATTGGTGATAGATCTTCTTTGAAGGTCTGGAAGAATTCTGCACTGAAACCATCTGGCCCTGGGCTTTTTTCACATGGGAGGCTTTTGGTGACCGCTTCTATTTCATTAGGGGATATAGGACTATTTAATTGATTTATCTAGCCTTGATTCAGCTTTGGTAAGTGGAATTGATCAAGAAAATTGTCTATTTCATTTAGATTTTCAAATTTTGTGGTATGTAGGCTTTTGAAGTAAGACCTAATAGTTGTTTGTATTTCCTCGGCATCTGTCATTAGGCTCCCCTTTTTATTTCTGATTTTGTTGATTTTGATGGTATCTCTCTGCCTTTTAGTTAGTTTGGCTAAGGGTTTTTCTATCTTGTTGATTTTCTCAAAGAAGCAGCTCTTGGTTTCATTGATTCTTTGAATTGTTTTATTTGTTTCTAATTTACTGATTTCAGCCCTGAGTTTGATCATTTCCAGCACTCGACGGCTCTTTGGTGTGCCTGCTTTTTTTCCCCCCTTAGGGCTTTTTGATGACCCATTAAGTTGCTTGAATGAGATGTTTCAAATTTCTTCTCAAAGACACTTAGTGCTATGAACTTTCCTCTTAGCACTGCTTTCATTGTGTCCCATAAGCTTGGGTATGTTGTATCTTCATTTTCATTGAATTCAGGAAGACTTTAGTTTCTTTGTTTATTTCTTTCCTGACCCAGCTGTCATTGAGTAGCGAGTCATTCAGTTTCTGTGTGTGTAGGCTTTTTGCTATTTTCTGTTGTTGTTGTCGTACGGCTTTAATCCATGGTGATTGTTGGACTCCAGAGTTGGGGAGACCCTCCGTTCCTCGGGACAGACGTCAGACCCCAATAACCTGCAAAACAAGAGCTTGATGCAAACAGCAAGAGGTTGAGATTTTACTTAGTAGCCAGCATGCCGGGGTTCTGCACACAGCTTCCATGCAAGGGGGTGATGCAGAGCCCTGAGCAGCAGAATCATAGAGTTTATAAAGGCAAAAACTGCAAAACAGGAAGGGGGTCTGGGGGTAAGGGACTTTCCTAACTGGGCGATCTATGATTGGTCATAGCCAGGTGCAGCCAGGAGAGAACCGTTAGAGATTGTATCCATAACTACAGAAGGGCATCTCTCAGAAAAGTTTTTGTATCAGATCCCGGTTTGGTAATGATTAAAGCTCACAAATCTCAGTTCCCATGGTCAGTTTCCATGGTTAGGGCCAAGTTAAAATTTTCCATCCTTATAGTGATCAGATAGGATACAAGGGATTATTTCAATCTTCCTGAATCTTTTGAGGCTTGCTTTGTGACCAACTGTATGGTCTATTTTGGAGAAGGTTCAATGAGGTGCTGAGAAGAAGGTAAATTCTTTTGTGTTTGGGTGAAAGGTTCTGTAGATGTCTGTTAGGTCCATTTGATTCATGACCTCTGTTACAGTTATTGTTTCTCTGTTTAATTTCTGTTTTATTGACCTGTCCTTTGTTGAGAGTAGGGTGTTGAAGTCTTCCACTAGTGGTGTGTGGGGATCTATGTGTGGTTTAAGCTTTGTGAATGTTTCTTTTACAAATGTGGGTGCCCTTGTATTGGGGGCATAGATGTTCAGGATTGTGATGTCTTCCTGGTGAAATTTTCCCTTGATGAGTATGAAGTGTCCTTCCCCATCTCTTTTTATTAATTTTGGTTGAAAGTCTATTTTATTAGATATTAGAATGGCTACTCCTGCTTGCTTCTTGAGTCCATTTGCTTTGAAAACTGTCTTCCAGCCCTCTTCTCTCAGGTAATGTCTATCTTTGTGACTTAGGTGTGTTTCTTGTATGCAACAGATTGTTGGGTCTTGTTTACACATCCATTTTGTTAGTCTGTGTCTTTTTATTGGAGAATTGAGTCCATTGACATTGAGAGAGGCTAATGACCAGTGGATGTTAGATCCTTTGGTTTTGATGTTGGCTGTGGTAGTGTGTTTGTGTGTGCTTGTGTACTTGGCTACTTTTTGTTTTGCTGTAGTGAGGTTAATTATTTCTCGTGTTTTCTTGAAAGTAGTTAGTTTTCTTGGGTTATATTTTTCCTTCTAGTATCTTCTGTAATGCTGGATTTGTGTGTAGGTATTGTTGCAATTGGTTTTTGTTGTTGAATATCTTGTTTTCTCCGTCTATGAGGACTGAGAGTTTTGCTGGGTATAGTAGCCTGGGCTGACATCTGTGTTCTCTTAGGGTCTGTATGATATCTATCCAGGCCCTTCAGGCTTTCATAGTCTCTGTTGAGAAGTCAGGTGTGATTCTGATGGGTTTGCCATTATTTGTCACTTGGACTTTTTCCCTTGCAGCTTTTAGTATTTTTACTTTGTTCTATATAGTTACTGTTTTGATTATTATGTGGTGGGAGGATTTTCTTTTCTAATCTAATTTATCATGTGTTTTGTAGGCCTCTTGTATTCTTATAGGCCTCTCCTTTAAGTTGAGGAAATTTTCTATGATTTTGTTGAAAATACTTTCTGGGCCTTCGAGACAGGAATCTTCTTTTTTCTCTATTCCTATTATTCTTAAGTTTTGGCTTTTCAGATAGTCTCGGGTTTCATGGATGGTTTGTGTCAGGAATTTTTTAGATTTATTATTTTCTTTTTTTTTAGATTTATTATTTTCTTTGATGTCTACATCGATTTCTTCTGTTGTATCTTCCACACCTGAGATTCTTTCTTCCATCTCTTGTAGTCTGTTGGTTATGCTTACCTCTGCAGTTCCTGTTTTCTTTCCTAAGTTCTCCCTCTCCATGATTTCCTCTGTTTGTGTTTTCTTTAATTTTTCCAATTCTATCTTCAGATCTTGAATCGTTTTGTTGATTTCCTTTACCTGTCTGATTGTATTTTCCTTCAATTCCTTCACCTGTTTGTTTGAACATTCCTCTGTTTCTTTTATTTCTTTCAGTGATTTGATCATTTCCTCTCTGAAAGCCACAAACTGTTTGGCTGCATCGTTCTGTATTTCTTTATGGATGGCTATAATCAGTTTGACTTTATCTTCCTCTAATTATTTACACATTTTATTTGTTTCCTCCATTAACCTCTTCATAAGAATAGATGTAAGGTCATCTTCTTGAATTTCACTTATGTAAGGTTGTCCAGGGTGACTTGCCCCGGGATAACTGGGTTCTGGGGATGCCATATTGCTTTGCCTTTTGTTGGTTGTGCTTTTATGCTGGCCTCTACCCATCTGGCTGTCTCAGGTGCTGTATGTTAATTTCTGGTCCCTGCTGGGGTCCTGGAGTGGGGAGAATCCCCTTGGCAGGGTTCTGAAGGAGAACTTCTCAGCTTTTTGGGCATGGTCAACTGAATGGTGGTGCTTCTCAGGAATTGTCTCAGTTTGCCTCTGGCATATGGACCTGTGTGGTAACTGTGGTGTTCAGGAAGGCTCTCCTCTCATCAGGAGAAGTCCTGGAGATGGCTGCCCTGCTGCTGGGTTTCTTGCTCTGAATTTAGTGAGATGCAGCTGCTGCTCTTAAGCTGTAATTGCTGGATGCAGCCCTCTTAAAGAACCAGGGAGTCCTTCCATTTCATCAGTTTAGCTAGGGATACCTGTTCGCATCTTGGAGCAGTATCTGAGGGCTGCTCTAATGGTTCTAAGGCTTTTGTAGGTCTGAGGTTGCAGCTGTGTGCCCCAGTGCCCTAGCCATAATCAAAGGCAGGTGAGCATGGCACTCATGCCTGCAGTAGAAGGCCAGAGCCTAGAGCCTGCATGAACCCAGTTCTTCTGGAGTTGGGTGTCCTGAACGTTGGACCTGATGTTTTCCCCAGTGTGGGGTTTCCTCCAGACAGGGACACCCAGACTCCAGTGTTTTGGGGACTGCAGTTCTGTCTGGGATGGCAGTAGAACACACAGGTATAGATGCGTGGCTCTGCCTTGCTGGCATTTGGGCACCTGGGCGTCTTCAGAAACATGGGACCTCTTCCTGAGAACTTTTGGGGGGAGGCAGGTGTCAGTGGATTGCTCTGAGGTAAGACCTGCTGTTCCCCTCACTGTGGGTTTCCACCCGACAGAGAAACTCAGTCTCTGGTACCCTGGGGCCCACAGTTCTATCTGGGGCAGTGAGTCAGGCGTGCTGGCAGGAATCTGTTCTGGAGCCTGTGTGCCTGGCCCCGGGTTGGCTGCTGGGTGCCTGATGGACCCAGGTCTTTTCCAGGGATTGTCTGGGTGACCTAAGGTCAGTCCCAATCATTTCCTGCACCATGGAGTTTTCTCTCAACTGGAAATCCCAGTCTCTGGTGTTATGGGGTCCACAGTTCAGACTGGGACAGTGATCAGTGTACACTGGCATGTGGCTCTGGGCTGGCGATCAAACACCTGGTAGAACCAGAAACTCTTCTGTGGTTTAGCTGGGTGAACTGAAGCTGATTGAATCCCAAATCGTGGGGTTTCCTCTCACCTGGGAAACACAATCGCTGGTGTTGTAAGACCCAGAGTTCTGTGTGCTGGTTGTTGTGCAGATCCTGCTGTGCTGCTGGTCAGAGAGAGTGTCCTCCCGGGCCGCCATCTTGATAGTGCTTCCTCAAGATCCAGCTAGACCACTCCTAGGCATATATCCAAAAGATGCTCAAGTACACAACAAGGACATTTGCTTGACCATGTTCATAGCAGCTTTATTTGTGATAGCCAGAAGCTGGAAACAACCCAGATGTCCCTCAGTTGATGAATGGATACAGAAATTGTGGTACATCTCTACAATGGAATATTATTCAGCAATGAAAACAAGGAAATCATGAAATTCGCAGGAAAATGGTGGGAACTGGAAAAGATCATCCCGAGTGAGCTATACCAGAAGCAGAAAGACACACAGGATATATACTCACTCATAAGTGGATATTAGATATATAATATAGGCTAAACATACTAAAATCTGTACACCTAAAGAAACTAATCAAGGAGGATGACTCTGGATAAGATGCTCAATCCCCATTCAGAAAGGCAAAGAGGATGGACATCAGAAGAGGGAGGAAACAGGGAACAGGACAGGAGCTTACCACAGAGTGCCTCTGAAAGGCTCTACCTGGCAGGGTATCAAGGCAGATGCTGAGACTTATAGCCAAACTTTGGGCAGACAGAGGGGGGAGATAGTAACACCTGGAGAGGACAAGAGCTCCACAAGGTGAGCAACAGAACCAAAATATCTGAGCACAGGATCTTTTCTGAGACTGATAGTACAACCAAGGACCAATCATGGAGATAACCTAGAACCCCTGCACAGATGTAGCCCATGGCATTTCAGGGTCCAAGTGGGTTCCATAGTAATGGGAACAGGGACAGTCTCTGACATGAACTGATTGGCTTGCTCTTTGATCACCTCCCCCAGAAGGAAGGAGAGGAAGACCTCCCCTATCAGTAGGCTTGTGGAGGGGCATGCGTGGAGGAGGGGGAGAAAGGGTGTGTTTGGGAGGGAAGAAGGGAGAGAGCTACAGGGGGGATACAAAGAGAATAAACTGTAATTGATAAAAATAAAAAATACAAAAAAACTAAAAAAAGATACAGGCTAATAGAATGGAAGAATGCATGTGCAAACATTCTCATTTTGTTGCATATAAGAAATATACTTCAGCAAAAATGATAGCCATTATCTCAGAATAAAGGGCTGGAAAAGTTTTCCAAGCAAACAGACACAAGAAGCAAATGGGAGTAGCTATTCTAATATAAAATAGGTTTTCAACCAAAAGTAATCAGAACATATGGGGAAAGGCACCCATTAAAGAAAAAAAATCAACCAAGATGACAACTCAGTTCTGAACATACATGCCTCAAATGCAAGGGCACACACATTTGTAAAAGAAACGCCACTAAAGCTCAAATCACACATCAAACCCCATACATTAACAGTAGGAGACCTCAACACCTCTCTCACCAATGTACAGATCATTGAGATGGAAACTAAACAGAGAAATAATGAAACAAAGAGATGTCATGAATCAAATGAACCTTACAGTTATCTATAGACTATTCCATCAAAACAAAAAAGAACATAGCTTCTTCTCAACACCTCGTGGAACCTTCTCCAAAATTGACCACATACTCAGACACAAAGCAAGCTTCAACAAATACAAGAAAATTGAAATAACACCCATATTCTCTCAGACCACTACGACTTAAAGACTTCAGCAACAGAAATAACAGAATGCCTGCAAATTCATGGAAACTGAACAACTCTCTACTTAATGACTACTGGGTCAAGAAAGAAATTAAAGATTTTTTTAAAAAGTTAATGAAACGATCATCCTAAGTGAGGTATCCCAAAAGCAGAAAGAAACATATGGTATATGCTCACTTATATATACCTATAGGATAGGAAGGTCATGCTGAAATCTACACACCTAGGGAAGATATACAAGAAGGAGGACCCAGGTTGGTATGATCAATGCTCATTTAGATGAACTAATAGGGTGGACATTGAATGGAGGAGAAAACAAGCAACAGGACAGGAGCACACCAAAGAGGACCTATGAAAGAATCAGTATAGCAATGTATCAAAGCAGATATTAAGACTCACAATTAAGC
>CM053746.1:43165376-43182157 GCA_028658305.1 Pachyuromys duprasi | reverse complement strand
AGAAGGGGAGGAGGTCCTCCCCCATTGGTGGACTTGAAGGGGGCAGGGAGGAGATGAGGGAGGGTTGAGGAGGGTGGGAGGGAATGAAGGAGGGGGCTACGCATGGGATGCAAAAAACCTAACCTGTGATTGATATAAAAATAAATAAATTTATAAAAAGAAACAAAACAAAACAAAACAACAAAAAAAAGTTAATGAAAATGAAAGCACAACATACCCAAACTTATGGGATACCATAAAAGTAGTTTTAAGGAAAGTTCACAGTATTAAGTGCCTTCATAAAGAAAGTGGAAAGAGCTCATACTAGCAACTTAACAACTTACCTGAGAGCTCTAGAAAAAAGAAGCAAACACACCCAAGAGGAATCGACAGCAGGAAATAATCAAACTCAGGGCTGAAATCAATAACCTAGAAACAAAGAGAACAATGCAGAGAATCAACAAAACCATGAGCTGTTTTTCTTTTCTTTTCTTTTCTTTTCTTTCTTTTTTTTTTTTTTTTTTTTTTGAGAAAATCAACAAGATAGGCAAACCCTTAGCCAAACTAAATAAAAGACAGAGGTAGAGTTTCCAAATTAATAATATTAACAACAGACATGAAAGAAATCCAAAGAATCATTAGATCGTACTTCAAAAATCTGCATGCCACAAAACTGGAAAATGTAAATGAAATGGATGATTTTCTAGATAGATACTACTTACCAAAGTTAAATGAAGGTCAGGATAACAATTTAAATAAAACTATAACCCCGAAGAAAATAGAAGCAGTCATCCAAAGCTTCCCTACAATAAAGAGCCCTGGGCCGGATGGTGTTAGCACAGAATTCTATCAGACTTTCAAAAAAGAACTAATACTTATACTCCTCAAATTATACCACAAAATAGAAAAGAAGTAACATTTCCAGACCCATTTTATGAAGCCGCCTGATAACTAAAGCAAACAAAGATCCAACAAAGAAAGAGAAATTCAAACCAATCTCCCTGATGAACATTGGTGCAAAAATGTTCAATACAATACTTGCAAATTGAATCCAGGAACACATTGAAAATATCATCCAACATGATCAAGTAGTCTTCATCCCAGAAACTCAGAGATGGTTCAACATATGAAAATCCATCAACACAATCCACCATATAAACAAACTGAAAGAAAAAGCCCACATGATCATCATTAGATTCTGAAAAGGCCTTTGACACAATCTAACACCCCTTCATGTTTAAACTATTGGAGAGATCAGGGATACACGGCACATACCTAAACACAATAAAGTAAATATACAGCAAGCCAAATGGAAAGAAATGTAAAGCGTTCCTGCTAAAATCAGGGACAAGACAAAGCTGCCCACTCTCACCATATCTTTTCAATATAGTACTTGAAGTTCTGCTATAGATCAAGTGGATACAAATTGGAAGAAAAGAAGTCAAAGAATCGCTAGTCACAGATGATATGATCTTAGGATACATATATATATATATATATCCTAAGAGTGTTCCAGAGAACTCCTATGACTGATAAACACCTCTATCAAAGTATCTGGATACAAAATCAACTCAAAAACGTCAGTAGCCACAGAGGGTCTCTGAAAGACTCTACCCAGCATTGTATAAGGGCAGATAATGAGACTAATAAACAAACTTTGGGCAGAGTGCAGAGAATCTTAGGAAAGAAAGGAGAGATAGTAAGACCTGGAGGGGACAGGAATTCCACAAGGAGAGCAACAAAACCAAAATATCTGGGCACAGGGGTCTTTTCTGAGACTTATACTCCAACCAAGGACCATCCATAGATATAATGTAGAATCCCTGCTCAGATGTAGCCCATGGCAGCTCAGTATCCAAGTGGGTGCCCTAGTAAGGGCAACAGGGACTCTCTGACATGAAGTCAATGGCTAGCTCTTTGACCACCTCCCCTGGATGGGGGAGCAGCCTTGCCAGGCCACAGAGTACAACAATGCAGCCAGCTCAGATGAGACTGAATAAGCTGCAGTCAGATGGAAGGGGAGGAGGGCCTCCCTATCCGTGGATTTGGAGAGTGCATAGGAGGAGATGAGAGAGGGAGGGAAAGATTGGGAGGGGAGGAGGGAGAGGGCTACAGCTGGGATACAAAGTGCATAAACTATAATTCATATAAAAAATAAAAATTAAAAAAGTCAGTAGCCCTCCTTTATACAAGCAACAAAAGGACTGAGAAAGAAATTAGGGAATCAACATCCTTCACAAGAGCCACAAACAATAATAAAATATCTTGATGCAACTCTAATCAAGGAATTTAAAGATCTGCATGGCAAGACTAAACATCTTTGAGGAAAGAAATTGAAAAAGATTTTAGAAGTTGGAAAGATCTCCTACGATCTTGGATTGATAGGATTAACATAGTAAAAATGGCCATCCTGCCAGAAGCCATGTGCAGATTCAATACAATTACCATTGAAATTCCAACACAATTCTTTACAGACTCAGAAAGAGCAGCTGTTAACTTCATATGGAAAAATAAAGACCCAGAATAGTAAAAACAATTCTGTACAATAAAAGAATTTCTGGCAGTATCAACAATCCTGATTTCAAGCTGTACTACAGAGAAATAGTAATAAAAACTACAGGGTATTGGTATAGAAACAGACAGGTTGATCCATGGAACTGAATTGAAGACCCAGAAACAAACCTACACTCCTATGGGCACTTGATTTTAAACAGAGAAGCCAAAACCATAAAATGGAAAAAAGGAAGCATCTTCAACAAATGGTACTGGTCTAGCTGGACATCTTCATGCAGAAAAATGTAAATAGGCCCATGTTTATCACCCTGCACAAAACTCAAGTCCAAGTGAATCAAAGACATTGACATAAACCTAGAGAGTCTAAATCTGTTAGAAGGCAAAGTGGGGAAAAGTCCAGAACTCACTGGCATAGGAGACATCTTCCTGAACAGAATACCAACAGCACATACACTGTGATCAAAATGAATAAATGGGATCTCAGAAACTGAAAAGCTTCTGTAAGTCAAAGGACACTGTCAATAGAACAAAATGGCAGCTTACACATTGGGGAAAGACCGTCACCAACCCTACATCAGACAGAGGACTAATATCCAAAATATGTAAAGAATTAAAAAAAATTAAACATCAACAAATCAAATAATCTAGTTAAAAAATGGGGTACAGAGCTAAACAGAGAATTCACAACAAAGGACTTTCAAATGCCTGAGAAGCACTTTTTAAAAATGCCCAGTGTCCTTAATAATCAGAAAAATGCAAATCAAAATGACCCTAAGGTTCCATTTTACACCAATCAGTTTGCCTAAAATCAAAACTCAAGTGAAAACACATGCTGATGAGGATTTGGAGAAAGGAGAACCCTCCTCCACTGTTGGTGGGATTGAAAACTTGTACAACCTGTGGAAATCAATCTGGTACTTTCTCAGAACATTGGGACTAGCTCTACCTCAAGATCCAGTTATTCTACTCCTGGGCCTATGCCCAAAAGATGCCCCAGCATACAACAAGGACACTTGTCCAACTGTGTTCATAGCAGCTTTATTCGTAATAGCCAGAAACTAGTAGCAACCTAGGTGTCCCTCAACCGAAGAATGGATAAAGAAATTGTGTTAAATTTACATAATGGAATTACTACTCAGCTTTAAAAACAAGGAAATCATGAAATTTGCAGGAAAATGGATGGAACTAGAAAAATCATCCCGAGGGAAGTAACGCAGACCCAGAAAGGCCCCCATGATATGTATTCACTTATATGTGGATATTAGACATATAGTACATGATAATCATACTACAATCCACAACAAGGGCCCAAGGGAGGGTGTTGGAATGTTACTCAGAAGGGGAAATAGAATAGAGAGCAGAAGTGGATGGAGACAGGGAACTCAGCAGGCTATGGAATGGAGAGGAAAACACAGGTGGGGATCAGACGTGTGGAGAACAGGGGTCGGAGGTGAGAAGGCTGGGAACAAGAAGGGAAACTGAGGGGAGCATCTCTTTGACAAGCTGGAGGCCTGAGACAGGGTCCTGGGAGAATATGGGTGTGACTCTAGCTAAGACTCCTTACAGGGGTAGGAGGGACAGGAAGACTGAAGTGACCACCTTCTAGCCTGGAAGGACTAGTGGAGGGAGGGATCAGCAAGCCACCCACAGAAGTTTTGATTCAAATCATACCCTGTCCACAAGAAGGACAGGGTTAAAGAGGGAATAGAGATTGAGGGAAAGTCCAACCAATGATTGGCCCAACCTGAAACCCAACCCATGACAGAGAGCCAGCGCCTGACACTATTAATGATGCTTTGCTATGCTTACAGACAGGAGCTCCCATGATTGTACTCTGCAAAGCTCCACCCAGCAGGAAACTGAGATGGATGCTAAGAATTGCAGCCAAGCACGGGGCAGAGCTCTGAGGGTCTTGTGGAAGTGTTGGGAGAAAGACAGAAGGCCCTGGTAGGGACAGGAACCACACAAGAAGAACAACAGAGATAACTAATCCAGACCCTTGGGGTCTACAGAGACAGAGACATCAACTGAGGAGAATCCGTAGTTTGGATCTAGGCTCCCTGCACATATATGTCCAATGGGTGGCTTTATCTTCATGTGGGTCATCTCTCAAGTGGAGGGTGGTTGTTTCTAATGTGGACTCTATTGCCTGCTTTTGGATCACTTGTCTCCTATCAGGGATGCCTTGCTTGTCCTCATGAGTAGATGTGAATATCCTCAGTCCTAATGTGACTTGATGTGCTGGGGAGGGTTGATAGAGGAGGAGGGGGCTCCCCTTTTCTGGGAAAAAGGGAGAAGATAAGGAGGAAAAGGGGTAGGGTGACTGGGAGAAAAGGAGGGAGAGGCACCCTTGGGATGTAAAATACTTAAATAAAATAAAAATTAAAAGTTTACAGCATAATCTTAAGATTTTATTCTTTTGAGAGCAGAATGCAAAGAAATCAGGGATAAAAGATTTTCCCACCATTTTTATTTATTACACTTTGTATCCCAGCTGTAGCCCCCTCCCTTATCCCCTCCTATCCTGCCCTTCCTCCCTCATCTCCTTCCATGACCTTCCTTCCATCTGACCCTAGGTCCACCTCCCCTTCCATCTGACCCTAGTCTATCAGGTCTCATCAGGACTGAGCAAGGGGTCTAGGTTATCTCCATGCATAGTCCTTGGTTGGAGTATTGGTCTTTGCAAAGACCCTTGGGCCCAGATTTTTGGTTCTGTTGTAACTCCTTGTGTAACTCCTGTCCCCTCTACGTCTTTTTCTCTCCCGCTTCTTTCATAAGATTCCCCGCACTCTGCCCAAACTTTGGCTATGAGTCTCAGCATCTGCTTCAATACCTTGCTGAGTAGAGTCTTTCAGAGGCCCTCTGTGGCAGGCTCCTGTCTTTTTCCCTGATTTCTCCTGCTTCCTATATCTATCCCATTTGCTTTCTGAGTGAGGACTGAGAAACTTCCCAAGGGTCCTCCTTCTTGTTTAGCTTCTTTAGGAATATAGATTTTAGTATGTTTATCCCATATTACACAACTAATATCCACTTATAACTTATTATACACACACACATACACACCAGAAAACTATAAACAAGACACCAAAACATAAAATAGATCAATATGACACAAAAGGGTCCCAAATAAAAATGAGGTCAAAACTCTACAAAATACCACTGAATTTATTTTGTGTTGGTCAACTTCTCATGAGCATAGGGCTGTATTTAAGTACATACAGTTAATATACACACTTAGACGCCATTGGAGAAAATGGGTTTCTCCTTTGCTAGCAGGTATTAGTTTAATTTATCTTCTTCATTAGGGGTGGAAGCCTTTTCCCTCGCACAGTGCTGACACCCATTTGACTGGAATGTGTGCAGGCCCCATGCAGGCTGTAACAGTCTTTGTGAGTTCATACATGTGTCAGTCCTGGTGTGTCTGACGACACTGATTTGTTTGGAATCTCCCATTAACTGTGACTCTCAACAGTGTTTTCTCCTCATCTTCCAATTGATCTTGGGGGATTGTTGGAGATCCTGTCTTTTCTCCAGTGTGCACTTTTAGCTTCTGTGTAAGAAATCAGTTGTCCATAAATGCATAGAATTATATCTGGGTCTTTAGATTGATTCCACAAATCAACCTGCTTGTTTTCATGCAAGCAGTGACTTAATGCATGGCGAGGAAAAATGATCTAGTCTGGGTATCTAATGCCCCAAGCACTATAGAAGATACTGTCTTTTTTTCCTGTTATTGATAATATAATCTATTACATGTAAAAAAATTAGTTTTTTCCTCAAGTAGAGGAAAGCATTTTAATATTATCAATTTTTTTAAATTAAATCATATCAGGAAACTGCGGGTGATAATGTGTACAAGTAATTAACCGTCACCTTGATCACCAGCACAGCTTCAGCAAGAGAGGGGCACATCAGCTAGTACCAGTCAGGCTGCCGCTGTTCCAGTTCCCTGACCTCAAGGAGTCCCTGGCTAACTAGTAAGAGTATGCCTTTCTGACCTTCAAATTGCTGCCTAAGGCTTTCAACATCAGACTAACAAAAACATGGTTACTAACACCTTACTAACAATCTGCTTTTCTACATTCTTCCTAAGGGTGGTGGTCATCTACGTTTTTCTAAGAGTGGTGGTTGAATCATTAAACTGCTCCAGCAGCACTGCTTGCAAAAGGTCAGGCACTATTATTGTAATTGCACAGTGAGGGGCTGGAAGACCTCTTGGGGTTTTCATACAGCTCATAGGTTATGAGGGATGTGATAACCATGAAGACAATAGGCAGAGCAAAGCTCTCCAGCAGCATGCAGTTCTCAAGACACACAGTCCTCACGCTTCTCCAAGGCACGCCCATTGTGGTTGTGCTAAACAGTGGGCCACATTCCATGTAATCTGAAGTTGTTCCTCCTACACGGACCTTGAAAAAATAGTGCAGGACTCTATGAGGGTGACCCTAGTGAGGACCCCTATTAAAGGGAGATAGACAGTCTGAAGTGGCCATCTTTTCTAGCAAGGCAAGGATCCCAGTGTTGGGATTTTCTTGCATTGGGTTGAGTTGTTAGCCTAGGAGTACCAGGAGCCGAGTCCGTTCCAAATCACATGAGGATCTTTTTATTATAAATCATTCCAAACTGCAGCTTGGGCTCACATCCCCCACCGCCAAAGCTGTGAGAGCCGAGAGCCTCCTCCTCAGGTTCGTTGGGTAATTTAAAGATTCTGGTTCCTCCCAGCATGCCAAGGCAGGGGTGATTCCTACCTGGCAAGCATCTATTGGTTGAAACGTTGCATTTTGAATTGATTGGCTATAGGAAGGTCCCCAAACCATTAATGATCTGGTGTCCCTCCCTAGGGGGATGAACCAGTTTCCTAGCAACTGTTTCTCTAGTGTGTGGGTAAAGAATGCGGTAAGGTGAGTTCTCCTCCTCAGGGTATTACTGGACATCCCCACTCAACTAGTTTAGGCCTTAAGTATTAATAATAGCCACATTTAATCTTTTGGTCTCTCATTTCCCCCTTCCCATGGTCATTTGAAGACCCAATCTTGGGTCTTCCAGATATGACCCCTTTTATACCTTTCTACAATGGGATTTGAGTACCATTAGCTATATTGCTCTCAAGCATTTATTTATAAAAGCCATCAAGCAATTTAAAATACAAGGCTCAAAGATAAAAATCCTTTAGGGTGGATATAGGGGTAGTAAGCCCAGGAGAATTATACCAAGATTTAAACCATCCTCTGGAGTCTTTTCTCTCTAGGGTCTCTGGGCTTTTAGTCCAGTTGCTGCAACATTAATTCCTATTTCAACTAATCAGGTCCCCAAGATAATAGCTAATGTTAGGGAGCCCCTTTTGACTTAGCATTTCACCCTGCTAGGTGCAATTTTGGGCCGAGGATCTCGTCTTCTGACACTGCTTCAGCGCTGACAATAGGACCGTTGGCATCAGGGACTAGGGAGGCTGAAATGCCAGTCAAAGGCTGGGCAATGGGGCAGTCCTCAGAAGCATCTGCTTAGTTGATCCACCCAAAGAGTCAGGAAGCAATCATGTCAGCTTCCAGGAAGTCCAGATTTCAGCTTGCAGTCCATAGCTGATTCCAGAATAGAGTCAAACAGGTGAAAATCTGCTGAGACAAATTCAGACTGGAGACAGTAGTTAAATTTTGTCGATTAAATGGGAAAGACCAGGGGAAAAGTCATCTGGGATTCTTTTGAGCTATGCCAGATCCATGTCTCATGACTTTTTGATTTTCTGAAACTCATAAGAATTTTTGGTACACAAAAGGAAATATATATTTAAAAAACTCAGAAAAATAACATCAGCAAATCTAATATAACAACATTCTGAGAGTGACAGAGTGACAGGTCCAATGGAATGGGCATCAGTTTTTCTCAGCTGTTTGTTTTATATTTTTTATAAACAGCTTAAGTGTGTTCACAGTCTGAAACTCTAACACTTTAACTGTGGACACATCTGTCAGTAATCAGCCACCAATGGAGCTCGGTCATTATTTGTACACTTAGCATTTACTTCTAGCTTGCATCTCCATGTCACACTGGAAAGTTAGGCAGAAATATATTAATGGCTTTACTGCTAAACCCTAGATGCTTGAACTTTCCTTGATAAAGCAACTAGAAGGAATAGGTTTAACATATTTCTATGTCAAAGTCCATCTTAGAAATGGCAGATACTAAAAATATCATAGTAAAAGCTATGACTTTTGGGTCGGATATACATATTAAACAGATGTTTTTAGCTTGATGAGAAGCACCTTTAAATCTATCTCCAGAAGACAACCAAAAGGAAATTAAAATTTCAAACTGGTAACTGAATAATAAGCAGTCAGTGCTCCATTAACTTATCAGAACTCGAATGATCAATGCCAAAACTCTGAACTTCTGAAATCTTATAACAACATAAGCACAACAGTAGCAAGGGGGAGAAATCTTAAGCATCTCTCATTTTTAATATGCCTTAAATTATTTTTATATTATAACATATTTATATACCTTAAAACATTTATTTAGACTCTCTAAATTTTTTTTTTTGCATTTTCCAAACCTGGAACATTTTTTAAACCAAATATTTTAGATTTTTACAACCTAAACTCCTATATCCTCAGACCCTACATAAGCTCTCCTTATCTTTTTATCCAGCTACATATCTTAAGACACAGGCAACTGACATGAATCCTGTGAGCAAGGCAAACCTGTTTCCCTTTCTCAATAAGAGATCTAGCACCTAGCAGTTCTAACTAGCTAATGAACTGTCCAATGAGCTGACAGTGGCTCTAATTGTCTACTCTTTAGCTGCAAAACTACCATTAGCTTAGCATAGCCATCAAGGTGATCAGAGACCTGAGAAAGATAAATTATAAGCTAAATAAATATACCAATCCTTGTACCAATCAAAATGACAGAGATGACTAGTTAGTCCATCACCTAGGCAGTGTCCCTGGCTCTTGTGGTCTCATGGCATCATGAGCAGAGGCGGTCCTGCTAGGCACAGATGAGAGACTGCTTCTGTGGAAAGGGGAACATGAGCAATTGATCTCACCTCGCCTCTTGAAATGTGAAACAATGGCTCTCCAGGTGTCCATGGCTTTGTCCACAGGTTAGGCTGGGCCCTAGCAGTGGGCCAGTTGAGGCAGTATCATCCAGTGGTTAGCATACCACAACCCAGAGTCGCAGTCATCTGTCGTTGTGCCCAAATCTCGGAGACCTTGGGGGAGCTACTGCCAGAATTTTGGGACTCTCTGTGGCAATAAGCTTACGCATGTTAAAATGCCATATTCATCAGATCTCTGACAAGCCTGAGGGCCAGCATGTCTGAGTTACTCTTTGTCTACCTTTATCATCTTAACTGTGTCCTACAAAATAGAATGCTATTTTCTCTAATTCTGGCATATTTCTTAGATGCATGTTTTAGAACTATATTTTAAGTAGATCTACACAGGCAAGCTTTATAGTTACCCATCCTAGGCTTAACCACAACCTAAACAAAGAGACTAGGTAAAGCTCAACATTTTAAACAACTGCAGTTGTTAGCATAACTTGAAATCTGCTCTTTCTGAACTAAAATCAAAGTAAACCTTTTAATCAGATACAGTTGAATTGAGGCTAGCAAATCTTGCTGACTCTACCACTTGCAATAAAATTTGAACAGCAAAAAGCTCTCTAAGTCTCTCCCCTTAGAGCTCAGGGAACCCCACAGAAAAGGGGGTGGAAAGATTGGAGAAATCAGACATGATGGAGGAGACCAGGAAAATATGACCCACTGAATCAAGTAAGCAGGGCTCATATGGCTCACGGAGCCTAAAACAGTAAGCCCAGGTTTCTCATGTTCTAAACCATGACCTCTGAGTTTATGTTAGGGCTGTTAGCTTGTCTGTGTGTGTGTGTGTGTGTGTGTGTGTGTGTGTTTGAGAGAGAGGCAGGAGGAGGGAGAGAGAGAAAAAGAGAGGGAAGAAGAGAAAGAGAAGGAGAGGGAGAGAGGGGAAGAGAAAGGGAAAGACTGACAGGGGAAAGAGGGAAAGAGAGAGAGGGAAAGAGAGAGAGAGGGAGAGATGGAGAGAGAGAGGGGGAGAGAGAGGTCTATTTCTGACTTTTTTCTTGCTTTCGAGATGCATTTCCTCATACAGAGTTGCTTGGTCCAGCCTCAATTTCCACCTTGTCTTACTGTATCTTGATTTCTCCTGTGTGGCTGTCATCTCTTGGAGACCTGCTTCTTTCTGGAGGTAACAGAGAGGGGGTGAATATCGGGAAGAGTGCAGCTTGGGGAGCTAGGAGGAGTGGCAGGAAGGAAAATTGTCAGGGAGTATTGTATGAGAGAAGAATCTAGTTTCAATAAAAAGAATGTAAGGAATGCATATGTGATGCAATGGTGGCTGTTATCTAATGCTGTTCTAGAATCACCTAAGCAAGGTAGAGGATGGCAATACTGAGTCACTAAGATCACCTTCCTTCACTGAAATGATTTAAAATCCCCTTTTGGAGATAGAAACATTATGGAGTATGTTCTTGTATTCCATTGTTGGACTACATTTTGTAATTTTAATATCAACATATTAACTAGATAAATTTAAGTAGAACTCCCAGTTCTGCTATTATAAAGAGATTTTCTTCTTGCAAAGGACTCTCATCAGGGCCTCCTTCATGTCTCTGTTCCTCAGGCTGTAGATGAAGGGGTTCAGCATGGGAGTCACCACGGTGTACATCATGGCCATGGCAGTCTCCTTCACAGTAGAGTTATTAGCTGATGGACATATGTAGAGACCAATAATTGTCCCATAGAACAGTGACACCACAGACAGGTGGGATCCACAGGTGGAGAAGACCTTGTGAATAACCCTGGTAGAAGAAACCCTTAAGATGGAAGAGACAATTTGAATATAGGACAAAATGATGAGTAAGAATGGGATGACACTAACAAGCCCTCCCAGGACAAATATCATCAATTCATTAATATAAATGTCAGAGCAGGCCAACTTGAGCAGGGCAGACATGTCACAGAAAAAATGGGGGATCACATTGTCCTCACAAAATGACAATCTAGTCACGAGTAGTGTGTGCAACATGGAATACAGCGAGGTAAGTATCCAGGACAGCAACACCAGACAAACGCAGAGATTGGGGCTCATGATGCTGGAGTATTGAAGAGGTAAGCAAATGGCCACATAGCGGTCATAGGCCATGACCAGAAGAAGGAAGACCTCCAGGCCTCCAAAAACCATAAAAAAGTACATTTGTGTCAGACAACCCACATAAGTAATGGATGGGTTCTGGTTCTGCATGTTCTGCAGCAACTTGGGCATTGTGACCGAGGAAAAGCAGAGGTCAGAGAAGGACAAGTTGCTGAGAAAGAAGTACATGGGTTTGTGGAGATGGGAGTCCAATAGGATGAGGATGATGATTATGAGGTTCCCCAGGACAGTGGTGAGGTACATGGCCAGAAACAGGGCATAGAAGAGGTGCTGGCGCTCAGGGGGGATGGGCAGGCCCAGGAGGAGGAACTGGGAGATGACAGTTTGGTTGCTGATTGTCATTCTTCCTCTCCAGTATCCTTAAAATTCAAAATACAATGAACATCTATAAATATAAATATATATATATGAAATATATACTACAACAACCGGGTCTAACAGCCAATCATATAACTTATAATCACAAATTCAAAATATCTGTAACCATTATAATCATTAATGATTTTTATCATCTTCTCTTTAGTCGGTTTCCTTCTCTCTCCCTTTTCCCAGACAGTTTTATCTATGCCTTTTTAGTCAGATACAAAATTGGCAGTTGCTGCCTTCATCTCCCTGGGCTTCCTGAGTGACTGTGTTTGTTCATTTGGATTTTCTTGTATTTTATTTTGCATATTGATGTTCTTGAAGAATTTGCATAAACGTTATCATCACTCAAGAAAATCCTCATTCAGTGCCTTGATTACCGTTCAAACAGAGACATGCATGTCTCTGTAACATCCACATTTTTTTTTGCCATTGTTAACTGAGGACTTCTTTCCACTGCATATATGACAGCCATCAGAAGCTCAAAATCTCAAAGTGTAACTCAGACTTCATTTTACTGTCTCCTAAAACATTCCTCAATCTACCCCTACTACAGTCTGCCATAGTAAAAGAAATTCAGGTTTTAGTTAAAAATCTGTGAATTAGATCCACATTTTTCTCACAATGATGCCGTCTTTTGTTATTCAGTCTCTCCTGCTCTTTCAATCATTCGTCTTGTGGGACTATACTAATAAATGAGGACCATATCTTGTCTTTACCAGAATACAGGCTCAGTTCATGTCCATGAACTCATGCCTCTGACCCTTCTCTTCTTCAACATGCTTCATCTACACTGTGTCATTCTCACAGAGGAATTCCTTCACATCTTCTCTGATTTATTTTTCAGATTACCACTGTTGCTCTGAGGATAAGGACAAAGTTTCTATCAGGGACACAAATATTGTTTCCTTGTCTCTCGGGTGTCAGTAGCACATCCCCATATGGTCAGCCATGTTTTTCTCTCACCGTTCAATGCCAGAGTAAATCTCTTTACCTCCCACATTTTAACATCCCCCCTTGCCTATCACTGCCTCCCCTGTTTCCCTTTCATCTGCCTCATCTTCCCTTTTATGTCAGGCATATTGCTTTTCACATACTCAGCTTCATCTATTCTGTCTCTCTATACTAGTGACACATCCAGCCATGTTTCTTAGCATCTGAGACATATCCTATGCACTCAACACTTGATCACTTTCTTATTGTCTCCTACATCACTCCTCATTCTACTGCCACTCCAGGCTGCCATAGACAGTAAAAGAAATTCAGGTTTGAGTAAAAAAATCTGTGAATTTAGATTCAAACATGTACCTTCCCATCAATTTTAAACTATCTGCAGGAAAGGTCACACATGGCTTCATTCTATTTGGATGTTTACAGCCATTTTTAATCTGCACCTAGGGCCAACACCTGTCATGGTGCATTCTATATTCTAATCACATACATACATACATACATACATACATACATACATACATACATACATACATATATATATACATATATACATACATACATACAAACTTGTTATCCTGTGATTCTGTGATTCTGGAGAACACTGACCAATGAATCAACTGTATATCTCAAAGTTGACAGAATGGGAGAAATATCAAGAGATCTAATAAGTGTCTTTGAAATGCTACAACCAAGACTAAATACTTGCATTTCACAGACTTACAGGGTTTATTGCAACTGAATTCAGAGTTTGCACACTTACACATTGTGGATTAGTATTACAGAGGGAAGAACCATGCACCATATGACAATATTAATGCTCTCCTTATATATCCCAGTCAGGTCTTAAATGTGCAACATTCTTGACTGTGCATCCTGAACACTGGGATGATGGGCAGGTGTCAGAAGCCCAGTTTCCTCTTCTCCTCTAAATGAACAGTTCCTTTGTGTTATGTATGCATGTGTGCAATGATCGGTAGCCAGAGAAATCACCATTAATATTGGTCAGTGGACTTTATACCTTCCTTACATGTGAAGCCCACAGTTCTCAAATGAAACATCACATAATTATTACAAGGGATAAGTTTCTAACATTTGGTCCACCTGCATGTCATCTTGGATTCTGTGGAATCCCTGGGTTTGACTGAGTGGCCATCATCGTACATGTATATGAACATCTAGATTATGTTAATGTCACCCTTGATGGACTGCACTTAGGAGCACTCACATACAATGGCAACAACAGAAATCTGTGAACTTGTACAAATAAACTTAATCAGCATCTTGGTAGGACACTAGTTCAGAGTCTGCTAAGATCTCACAGGTGAAAGTATAGTAAACAACCCTTCAGTACTATAGCACTGAATTCCACTGCACAGGACAGTTCTGGGCTGAAACTGTGTGATACTGAGAAAAAAATGTCATGGGTAATTGTAATGAGCCCCAAAACATGAAAGAGTGTTACGTGATGACCATGAAACAAATACTTGTGCAGTGTAGTGAAGGGAAACAGAGAAGAGAAGGAAGTCAACATACCTGAAAAACTGTCCTGTCCAACACAGGAATTGCATGTGGCTTGACAGCCAGATGCCTGCTTGTTTCCCTGAGTGTAGCCGGCTCTGCTGAGGTGAGTCCCAGTTTCTGGGTCAGGATTCTGCCCACCTTTGTTTTATTTGCAAACACAGCTTCTAGCAGCATCTGTTCTCCCCGCCTATCTGCACCATCCCTACTCTCAGCCCTCCCCCAACCCTGCTGCCCTCCCTGGGCCTCATGAGCTCTGCATCTCAGAGGAGCCCAGGTCCTGTGTAACTCATTAAAGACACAGTGATTGCCCTGGACCTTTCCAGGACCAGTTTACCTCTGGGATCTCTGGTGGAGACCAATTATAGTCACTGATCAATATCTCCTACACTTAGGGGAAAGTAGAATTTAAAGAACAACAACCAATAAAACAACTTCAAATAGGAAAAACAGCAAAGCAAGTATGGAGAGATACATACTGAATCTCTGTTCAGGTAATGAACAGGCTTCTGTTGACTGCAGCCCACTTTGTTGGGGGGAAAGGGAAGAAGGCTGACTGAACACTACCACGTGTTTTCAGGAAATATTCTGTTTGCTAATGTCTTGAAGTGTCTCACACAGCAAAAATTTCCACAAGAAGCCATCACAGTCTTTCTATTTTGGGTTGTGAGCCTTTAACTGCTGAGCCATCTCTCCAGCCCATCCAAGAGTAGTTTTAAGCAGAAGGAGACATGGAAAACCAGACACATCAGGAAGGCTTCCCAGGACAGTATCTCAGTTCTACATGACAGGCTACCTGCAAGGGGACCTAGGACAGATATACAACATTCTAGAGAAGTTAACATTTCATCAGCCAACGTTCTATGTTTTCCAGTATGAGAAAAGGAAAGGAATATGATGAGCAGATGGCATGTTTAATGCTTCCTCAAGCCAATACTAAAGCAGTCCATGTCCCCAGGGCTGGACATTCATTTTGTTTTCTTACCTTTCGATGAAAATATAATCGTGTCTACTAGCACAGTACTCCAATCCCAATCCACACATGTGAGGTTGTTTATAATTCCATGTTGTATGTGTTCACCATCGATCATGATGCCATCGGTGGCATTTATAATTCTTTCCTTCAGGACAGTTTCCTAAACTTTGCAGCTATCAAAAGGATAATGTTTTGTGCGTAATAATGAAATACAAACTTTCAACCCCAGGGACTCTTTATCCTTTTTGTTCTAATCTTTGCTGGGTTCTTAAAGATGCTTACCTTTTGTCTTTGTGTGTGGAAATAGTAAATGGGGTCTAAGGGTGTGCCCAGGATTTTAGACTCAGTGTGGCCAGCTCTGGCTGTGAGGAACAACCACATGTTGCTTGCTAATCAATTGGTTGCAATTACTCCAAGAATACTGATCTTCACTCTGTGTTTTACTTGACATGAGAAGCAATAGTGTTTGGATGGTGGGCTCAAATTCCAATTTAGTCATCCCTAAGAAGTTTGATGTTCACTATTTTACATGTAATACAATAGTCTTTGTGCTTTAGTGCTACTCAAAGCAATCTACCTTGAATTTTAGAAGCATTATGCCTCCTCATCGCCCAGTTCCTGTGCCTGTTCACACATACTCTCATATCCAACTGTCCACCTGAAATTTCACCCACGTTGTTCTCACAGATTTTCCTATACTTGATATTTCATGTGAATATGTGTTCTTCGTGGATTGCTCTATTACCATGTTTTCAGTGTGTGTCTGTGTAGTTCTGTGTATCAATAATTAATTTTTTGTTGCCAAATACTATGTAATATCTAGTCCATGGTTTTTATTAGTCATTGGTTGGTTGTTCATTCCACTTTGGGAAAATGATAAATAACAGTTCTCTGAAATTTTTTTTAATTTATTTATTTTTATATCAATCACAAGTTAGGTACTTTGCATCCCAGGCGCAGCCTCCTCCCTCATACCCTCCCACCCTCCCACTCCCTCCCTCATCTCCCTCCTCCCCGCCCCTTCCAAGTCCACCAACAGGGGAGGACCTCCTCCCCTTCCATCCAACCCCAGCTCATCCTGTCTCCTCAGGGCTGGCTGCAATGTCCTCCCTTGGGATCTAGCCAGTCTGTCACTCCCCAGCTTATATGGGGGAGGATCAAAGAGTCAGCCATCAAGATCATGACTGAAACAGTCCCTGTTTCCCTCACTAGGGTCTTCAGTCTGACAACGAGCTATCATGGGCCCCATCTGAGCGTGGGTTCCAGGCCACATGCACACATGGTCC